>JABFQC010000105.1:0-37912 GCA_022817085.1 Psilanteris sp. ZL-2020
GTCGTGATGCTCGTAATGCGTTAAGTGACTTGAATATATATATATATATATATATATATATATATATATTTATAAAATATTTGGTGTAATTGACAATTTATGTTTGATGGAATTTATATATTTCAATTTAGATGGAAAAAGTAAACTAAATTCATGCTTAATTTAATGCTCTATATAACAAAGCTTACGTTTTCAGGAGGGGGTTTATTTATCATTAATTTTTTTAATTAAATTAATAAATTTTAATGATCCTGTCATGATATGTGTGATTACAAATTATACCGTATAAAGTTCGTTTTTTTTCTTTTTTCTGAAGAATAGATATTTCAATTTGCTCTGTTATGATAAGCTGAAAATATATTCGTATTGCGAATTAAGTCGATTGAAGCAAATTAAAAATATTTTCACCTGTTGACTAGATTACGTTGGAGTACTTTTATGAAATGATGTTAGTTTATTTTATTTTGTTACGCGCAATTATTTTTTTCTTATATGTTACAGTTGATTCCACAGTTGCTTTATAAAGTTTGTACAATGTAAATTAACAAAACTCTAATACGTAAATACTCTTATCAATTTCATGTTGGAATAAATCATAAAAAAAGAGTCGAAATTCTTTTATTTCAAAACAATATTTAATACCAATTTGTTCACAGTGCGGTGATTTGTAGGAAATAAAAGTATCGTAGAAAAATGCACAAATTGCATTAATCCAAACCAACCGTTTATGGCAGAAAATAGCTGTATAAAAAATTGTTTGGATTGACAAACCGATAAATTCTACTTAATCGTATGTATACACTATTTGAATTTAATTTCTTAATAGTAATGAAACATTTCAAACACATACGAAAGCTTTCGGGTTGCCTTACAATTATAATCATAATAGCGAAATAAATGTCGCACCGCACTGGGTGTCAAGCTTGCTTTAAAATTATTCAGTAATTTTTTAAAATCTTCTTTGCTCGCTATTCAAACGCACTCGTATAATTAAGCCCACACTGGCAGACCGCTTTACAAATCATAACGCACGAAAACTATTAGTCATTAAACATCAATGGCTTAATGTCCGCCAATGCGCAGACCTTGCGGTGTCAATGACAGACAACAATTTTCGCGTCCCAAAAAGACCGATCGAACAAAAAGTCGACACACTCGGCGCCGTTACCCCGAATGACCCAGAAAAAAAGACATCCCAAACGATTTTGTTAACATGAATTTGCTTAATTTTTCATCCGAGAGGAGAATCAAGGATAATAAATCGTAATTTTGACGGCGCGTCCGCAGACGGCTATAAAAGTTGTTAATTTAGTGAATAATGTATTTCGAGTGCACGTGGCAATGCCGCCAGGTGTGCGCGCGTGTCCGCGTTCGAAGGAAGCTCGAAATCTGTCTATGTTTGTCGACGCATCTGTCATGTCAGCACGTTCCATTAATCCATTTTAATGCTACGTTATGGTGTACGAAACTACGCCCAACGCAATCACTATACGTGTAATATGTAGGACAGCGCCGATGCCTGCGTAAGGGCGAAATTTCGGATCGATAGATTATCGCGCGCATACGCGCTCAATTGTCACTGTGTATACGCAAGTACGTAGACTAAACACGGGCAACAATACAGACGCAGCGGCAAAGTGATGTAGCGAGAGACAGGGATGGAACAAACACACGAACGAAATCGCCAAACCACACGCTTCGTGCGACGTCAATGCAACGATATAGAATTCCAATCCCGCGAACGTTATAATGTGTAACGCAAACAAACAATCGTGGGATATGTTTCGCGAAATTCCAATACGCGCGCGCGCGAGTCCCGCCAGCCGTTAATCCGGAATTAAACAATTGATAAAGAGTTGCACGGAGCGGCAATTTGTCTGGGCGAAACAAAAATTGCGCCGCAATCGTTTAACGCCGGGCGGCGGTTCCTTCGGCGTAATCGCGTTCGTTTAATTCGGCCCGACTCGTCAAAAGTACGCGACGAGCAGTGAATCGTTTGTTGCTCGTCCTTCGTCGTAAACGCGGCCGCGATTAATAATTTTGTTTTGACTGCGAGCAATCGCAACTCCCGCACGCCTCGGATTGATCGGGTCGGAATAATGTGAAACTGACATTCGGCCGAACAATTATTTGCGTTCGAGTTGCGGCGCGGGCGATCGACCTTTACGACGGGACGCAATTTTTCGCCGCGAAAGCACGAAACGCCGACTTCGTATCGCCGATCAGAACTTTGTTACTAACAAGCGCGTTTTCACTATTACGCTCGCCGCAATACGCCATGCATCTCCGGCAACAATTTTGACACAAATGCGTCGAGATAATACAAACCGGTGGAAATCGATTTTAATAGTTTGTATCATAATTATGAATTACTCTGTACAAACATGTGGTCACAGTTAACGTCAGCGATATTGAATTTGGTTTTGGCTTCTCGTGTTATTAACTAATTTTACCGTACCAGAAGGTAAACTTTGCTCGCAGATAAACGTTTATCATGCGCTATTAATTAAAACAATTAATTGATACGAAATGATTGCAAAGTAAAGTGACGTATCTTTCGAATAATTGCAAGCGACAGAGGTAGGATAAAAGGAGGGGGGGGGAGCTTTTAATCGCAACAAATCAATTCCTCGAGTTTCGAATTTTGTAATACTGCTGTGTTAAAGTCTCAAGTAAATTCAAGTTACTTAGTTTATTTGATTTCAGTTACGGCGCAAAACACGACAGATTTATTAATCTTGATGCCGGCACAAATCCGACACAATTTTGATGCGTTCTTCACATTGTTGCAAATAAACTACCATCGATTCGTACACATATATATATATATATATATATCGAGTGATAACAATGATATTGAACGCCGCTGAAATAATGAAAAAAGAACATTTGTGTAAATTGCAGCTTAATTTCTGGGGAGCGATCGGATTGACGGACAAAAAATGTATATACCCTTATTTCGAAAAAGTTGTATTATTTGTGAACGGCCGGTCATTTATCATCGCCGCGCAAGGGTCAGTTGACAGACAAATGTTCACGAAAAACACGAAAAGTGCGGGAAAGCGCGCAGCGACAACGGCGTCTTTAAATCCGAGCCATTTTTTCTTTTGTTTTTTGTTTTCACGGGCAGACGCGAGGGGATAAGGAGGAGCGACGCCGTAGTTATAAATCAATTGTTCGCAAAAGCGCTAATCTCCATTCGAACGTAATCTCGGTTATTGTGAGGACTTTGTTTTCCGGTCCGCGTTTGATGCCGGGGCCTAATCCGATTTGGACGCCTGTCGCTTTCCAAATCCGCTCTTCCAACCAAATGATCGTTGTTATGCTTAGAAGAATGTTTGAGCGATGCGCAACCTGCGCCCGTGTAATTTTATGCGATAAAAAGCACGGGTTTTGTTTCTCCTTCGTTATCGTGAGCGAAACGCCGCGCGCGGACCCCCGGTCGATACTTCGATTTGGGTTAAGAAAGGATTACGAAAACAAGAGAAAAAGTAAGACGGAAAATTCGATTTTGCGTTATTTATTAAATACGAGCAACGAGCGTGGAATACAAACCGAGACGTACGCAAACGAATACGGGATTAAGAAGGATACTCCGTGCTCGGCGTAATTACCGATGCCGATGAATCGCGTTACGGTTTCATCGAGTTATTAATGAATCGTAAATATTCAGCATTTGAATTGTCCGTTTGTTGTTACGTTGTATTATTTCATTCCAGGGAAACTGCAATTGCGTTGAATAGTTGTGCAGTCAAATATTGTTTTGAAGCGTTGATATTGCGGCATAATCATCATAACGTGGAAAACATCGATACAAAGTTAAAGATTATTTAGCATATAGCGGTGTCGTATGGAGTGTACCGCCGCGCAGATAAACGGAGATTTATAATAGCATGATTTTTATACGGACGTATGAAAATAAATGTGAATAAACATTTATGAAAATATATTGTTTTGACTTGACATTCAATACACTGTGTTTGTCCTTGTTAAATATCTGATATTTGTTTATGTTTATCTTCTGATTCCTTATTTATTCTTTGTCGTTATTCAATGTAACGTGCAATATATTAATTTTTTAATATATATATATGTGTGTCTATGAAATTTCCACATCACGTGATTAATATTTATTTTTATAATTCATTTGTTTTTTTTTCTCTTTTGCTTTCAAATATTACAGTCGGTTTTGAAACGAACGAATAATATTTATATTTATACTTGTTATTATTCGGAACTTAAAGAGTATATTTTCAGAATTCGTAAATGGAAATAATATTATTGCGCTTTATATATAACTGAAACAGCTTACTTATAGTTGAGTCTAATGACGCAGAAGATTAATTTTATTAATAAATACATTTGCCACGTTTAGTCTTTCGTTTACAGTTATTTAATTTTTGTTAATAACAATAACTCCGCGCATATAAATATCATTTTAGAAAGAAATGCGAATAAACAACAAAATAGAGTTATTTCTATCTCTATTTGAGCCAGTGTTAAAATGATTAATGAAATCCAGAGATTCAAATCCTTCATAAGCATTCTTCATACATACATACACAATTATATATATATATATATATATCTGTCAGAATAGGTGTAATACTGAAACAAAAATAGAAAGGAAGCGGGCGATAAGCGAACGAGAAAAGTACAGGGGGACGGGGCGAAAATGTATAAAAAAAAGAAATAACGAAGCGAAAAGGCAAAAAAGAAAGTAAGAAAAAGACGAGAAACGGAGAAATAAAGTTTGCGCGAATAAATCGTCATCTTGATTATTAATTAAGCCGTTGGGTCTTGGTCGCGGTTCGGTACTCGATCGCCAGCAAAGTGCATTACCCGATCCGTCTCGACTCTCTCCCTCGGGTTTGCGGTTCGCGTCGTCGCGTCCTTGTCTACGGAATAGTCTTTCCCTCTCGCTCTGCGCCGAAGAAGGAAACAAAAAGAGAGTTCGCGAGGGAAGAAAAGCGTCTGGTAGCGGATAGTCTTCATGTCATGTAGGGACTCCGAAGAGGCAGGAATGTTGTTGTTGTAAAGCCGAGCGCGAGCGAGAGGACGCGCGAGACGGAGACGGCGCGAGGCCGAGGACGAGGCGAGGCACGCCGGCTGGCGCGCGAGAGAGACGGTGCGCGCGACGGGAGAAGAGGAGGAGGACAAAGTCAATGCACCGCAGGGGAATGCAATGCCGCGCCACGCCGACCAATACAGTCCCCGCGTCAAAGTACATTCTGCCGTGCTGCTACGCGACTGTAATGTCGTTTGCTTTAGTATAGTACGTTGCCTTCCAGAACACGCATGTGCGTCGCACGATAAACAATCGCCTTCCCCAAAACACATACACTTTGTCCCAGTTTTATGACCCGAACGAATATGGCCGGTCGCTCGACGCGTCGCACTTTTTTTGCCCGTGCACTTTTGCGCCGTTTCGGATTCGCCAAATTGCGCTCGCGTATGACGGAGGGTGGCGCCAAACCCGCAGGCATTGCCTTTGGTCGATAATGTATTCGAAGCGCGGCGCGAGCGCGATTCAAGGACTTTTTGATAATTTACTCTTGTTGCGGCGCGGCAACAATTTCGTTTAGATTGCGAGGTCGCTCGTCGAGCTTCGTTATCAATATTATTCGTTTAGACACCTTCGGAGTACTCCGCTGCGATGTTCGGCCGACGAATTATTAATCAAAATCGCGTTTATTCGATAACCACGTCGGACATTCGGTACGAGCGTCCGAATCAAAATCGCGCGCTGAAAGCGTAAACAAATGGTTTTCGCGCGCGTCGCTTGCAGAGAATAGAACAATCGAACGTGTTTGGATTCGCGTCGACAAAAATGTTTTAATAAAGATAAAACTAGCAAAAACAAAAAAAAAAGAAACAAAACAAAATAAATAGGTAAAGACGCTAGCGTACGACGTAAGCAACACCGGACTGCGTCGTAGTAAACAACGGGAAGCCTATTATATCGATCTGCTGAAACGCAAACGACGCAATTTCCGACTCTCGCTTTCAAACCGGTTTACGTCGCGTAATTAACGTGAGATACCGGGCAAATTGCGACGTCGTCTCAACGATAATAAAATCGCCCGATATTTCATCGCCGCCGTTTGCCCGTGATTTGTCCCGCGGTCGCGCGCAATTTATGCATTCAATTAAAGCGCGCCGTTCGCGATAGCGCAACAACATTTTTTCATTAACTTTATCAATTGGCGCTTTAATTGCGTCGCCTTCAAATGCATTCGTCGAGCGCCGCCGCCGTCGTTTTGTTTAATAATTAAACCGCTTTGGCGACGATCGCGTATTAATTAATAATTAGCGCGGGAATGCGCTGAACCCGGCGTGCAAAAAGAAACGCAAAATTAATCGCGTTTATCGGCATTATTGATTAATTAAAACAAAATACGTCGGCCGTTCATTGTTGTAACGTTTGAGCAAGAGCCTCTACCCCACCCAATTACGCGCGTTAATGATTTGTAGGTTCGTGCGCGTCATTATACGAACTTATTGAAAGTTGTGACGCAGCGTCGTTTGTAACATGTATATAGACCATCGCGTGGTCGTAAGACAGGACGTGAGTAGTAGCGTGTGTACGCGCGGCGGAGCGCGCATGTGCGCAGCGCCGATAGCTTCGCTGAATGAAATCCCCACTCCGCGGCCAGCGCTCTGACTCGAGACACGCGGAGCTCGTTCTTTAGGGATCATTCACAATAGACGGTCGGTTGCGTTGCTCGCGCGCCTACTCCGCGCGAATCTGACGCGGACGTTCGCGTAAACGCGCGCGTTGTGAATGGTCCGTTACGCGTTGCGGAATAACGCGCGCTTTCGAAACAGCGCTTTCCCACACGCTCGGTCCCCGCTCCCCCCGCCGCTGCAGCCTCTATACTATTTTTACTCCATTGCGCGTTACCCTTTTTTGCGCATTTGCATACACCTTTTTCCATTTTCAAACGGCGCTATTTCAAATTCGGCCGTTATAAAAACGCGACCGCGTTTTTGCGCGCGGCAATCAGCGCTGAAGCGCGCTGGCATCGCGTAACATCTCGTCCGTTCGAAACGTTTTGCGTGCGTTGCGAATAAATGTACGCCGAAGCGTGCTTCTGTTCTCAAATCGTTTCGTTTGATCCGAGTCAACGTTCGGAATGCGTTGAATTGGTCCGCCATTGTCAAACGTCGTGTCTTTCTGTGCTCCATTTTGTGTCGAATTAGTAATAAGGTCATCGAAGAGATGGCGGTGGTTAAGTGATTAACGCGCGTCGCGAGGCCAAACGCAACTATAAATAATGAATTATTAATTGAACGTATTAAAGGTCGGTGGTAAGGTGAACGGCCGCCGAATTGAGCCGACGAGCCTACTAAATTCGCCGGGCGGTATTACCAAACGCGCGACACGCGATGTCGTCTCCTATACGCAATTAACCTTCCAGGTTGCGTAGCGTCGTAGCCGAAAACGGAAAACGACGCAAGTAACCAAATTGCGTTAGCGGCCGAGTGTCGACGAGTACGAAAGCCTCGGCGTAAGCAAAACGCCGCGTGTCAAAGCCAGCGTTCGACAAAGACACGAAAGTGGATTTGCGCGCCGCGCTCGTAACGAACGCTGCTCTGCGGCGCCTATTTTTGGCCGACTCTCGCTGATTATTTACATAAGAAGGGGACGATTGTTTACCCTTTCGAGCGTATTTCGAAATCGAGCAAAATCGATCGGGCGATTCAAACAAAAGAAGCAACGAGATGCGTATCGGAGGTGTAAACAAACGAGGGTTCCGCAGCAAATCCAAAATTGGCTCTTTGAAGTCGAGATCCATTATCT
The DNA here is from genome assembly GCA_022817085.1 of Psilanteris sp. ZL-2020. Taxonomy (NCBI): domain Eukaryota; kingdom Metazoa; phylum Arthropoda; class Insecta; order Hymenoptera; family Scelionidae; genus Psilanteris; species Psilanteris sp. ZL-2020. The sequence goes on from JABFQC010000105.1 coordinate 7,805, forward strand.
AAAACCATGCTGATGACGTCGGTCTATTTCCATCGACGCTCACCCAATTCCAGGACCTGGAACGCTTCTAACCATAACCTATGATAATTGGCGCCAATTGCGCCATTAGCACGACGGATAATAAATGATTTCGAACGGTCGCGGCGGCGTCGTTTCCGCGGTGTCCAATCGGCCAGGTCGACCGTGTCTCCCACGGCGAATGGTGATTAAATATCTGTCTCACCTTTAACGACGCGTACGTACGGAATTCGGTGGCGCGAATTTAAGCGATCCGTCGCGCCACCGAGTGGCGCAAACGACCATAATCGACGAGCAAAAGCACGGTCGGTGGAGAGCGAGGCCGGTTTTTCGGCAAAAAGTCGCCCAAGTTCCGGCACCGATACTCGCGCGCGAAAAAAATGATTCGCAAACGTAAGCGGAAAAGTGCCGCCGTGCGGCGTCACGAATCGCTGCGTATGTATCTGTGAATGAAGCTCCCAGCGCGAGAACAAAAACGTAGCGAAATGCATAATTTTTTGCGAGCCAAACGAACGCATCCTCCTCTGTAATCGGTCGGTTGACGCCGGCAGCTGCGGCATACAATGTGTATATAAATATATGTGCGTCGGCTTTGAGTCGGTGGATGACACGTTTCGTGCAGGTAAGCTGGTAGGCAGGCAGGCAGCACACATACGGCCGTGGATATTGATTTGCGAAACGAAACGGAGCACCCCTCGAGCGGGCAAGAACCGACGAGTATTGCATATATCCAGCCATACATCCACCCTTCCTCGTAGGATAGGCCGGTTCTTCGGCTCCCCTCCACACACGGATACGCGCACACACGCGGAGCGCGTCTGAGCAGCGGTTGCATCCTTTGGGTGGGTCAGGGCCAGCAGCTACGCAGGGGAAGAGAGGAATATGCGTGTAGGCCACGCTCGCGGCGCACACACGCGCACCGCGCGCTTCGCACAGAGTTCGTCAAACCGGAGGTCCCTGCACCCCGCGCGCGGTCGTTCCCGCGAGCGCCGCCCCGCGACCGGGTCCTTCCCGATCGACGAGGACAACGGGTCCCGCGCGATGACAAACGGCTCGCCGGCCGACCCCCGAATCCGAAGACGCGGCGCATTCCTCCGGGCTGAGCCTTCGCTCCGTCCTCTTCTCCGCGCGCCGCGACACACGACCGCCTCGAACCGACTCAAACCGCATTCCCGGCCGTGACCTTCGCTAGGACATCGTCACTGCCCCGGCTGCGCCAATTCCGAGCCGTCTTGCCGCACAATGGCGTCGGACGCCGTCCCGCGTGACTCCAAATCATTGTTCCTCATTGAACAAGTTGACGCAAGCATCGGAGGGACCCCTCCCATCCGGAAGCGTCCATTGACGGATCGAAGGAAGTGTCGCGCCGCGCCAGCGTACCCGGAGCGCCACGTTAGACACTTTGCTGCTCTAATTAACGTCCTCCCTTTAGTTTAGCATTCACCATCCGTTGGCCGGGCCTTCCTTTCATTAAGCCGGCGAACAATAAGGGGTTTCGCTTATGCCAGCCAAACGACCGCGGAGACGCGAACGCCGCTCGCGTTCGAGCGGCGTAAATAAAATTATTTACGACGTCCGCGATTGAAAAATAGTGCGCGCGGGCGGCGCTCTGTCGCGCGCAAACAAGCACCGGGCGTCTCGGCCCGTTTGCGGGGCCTCGGCATGAATGAGAGAAACGCCACGCTGCCGTTGTTGTACCATCCGGCGATAAAAGAACGGCGCGTACGCGCGGCAGGATCGCGGACGAGAAGAAGACGATGCAACGTCGGAGAATGGGGGAAGAAGAAATCGAGAGTCAACGACCTGGGAGTATACGATGACTGGGGCCCCAATTGTTCGTGCTCTACCGCTCGCTCGCGATAAACCGTAAAACCAAATTACGCTTGTAACGTAAGTGATTTCACGTCCGTATAACAGCGTGCCCCCGAGTTGACGCGAAACGTTTGGAATAAGCGTCGCCGACGGCAGGCTCAGTCGGCGGTGTTCGATGAAAAGATAAAATAAATAAACCCGCCGGAAGGTCAGTGCAACGTTGCAAACACAATTTCGGCGTCGCGTGAAATCGCACGTCGGTATAACGGATGCGCGTGGGTTTCAGGTGGACGTCCGGGGAGGAAAGCGCGCCATTAAATGGGTGTCGTGCGGTTTGTTCGTTCATTGGCCGTGGGCTTCATTTTTCCTCCAAACAGCATATTTATAGCAGGCTCTGCTTTTAATAGACCACTCAAACCAGCAATAATATTTAAATCAAATCACTGCTTGAGTGAATCGGAATTTAATCAATGTGATGGAAAATGATTGAACGGGCAAGAATTACGACAAAGGTTGCGAGAATCATACAATAATAAATGGAATTAATATGTTATCAAATGAAGGAAGAACTGAAATCCAATATCAATATTGACGTATTGATTAGTAATCAATAAAGTCGAAACCAAAATTTGTGTGTTCGTTCATTTATAGTATATTTGATTTGCTTAATAAGTCAGCCGAGGGGAAAATACGCGCTTGGCCAAGACGAAAAATATGACGTACACTTTTATAGTTTTAATACGATAAATAAATCGGCTGATTACGCCGCTTGGTCGGCGCATCGACGTTTGCCGAACAGTCGGTAAAGCAGTTATTGCAACGACTCGAAACACGAATTGCACGGCACGCAATTAAAACCGTAAATTTTTGCATTAAAATCGGGACGAAAATGGTCCGCGCATCATCGATCGCGGCGCGGCGTTCAATGACGGTATTGCGGTCCGACAAAAGCGAGCAGCGCACCAAAGTAACGGGAGTCGACTTGCGATAGCAATTTGGTTGGCGCGCGAATTCCTGGTTGGGATCGTCTGGATTCGGTCTAGTTGGAGGTGAATGAAGCGAGAGAGTGGAAAACGGCGAGTTAGCGCGCGGCGATAGTGGCGACGATAGTGACGGAGAAATGAGCGGCAAGGGCGGGAGGGGGTCCGGCAAATCTCGGGACTCACAGGTGCCGCGAGGGACGGAGGGGGACCTCGGTCGTGTGCCAATCGGTCACGTAACGGTCGTACGCTCGTAACACGGCCGACGACTGCGCGTCGTGACGTCACGAGAATAGAAACGCGCGCTCATTCATATGATTGTCAAACGACGCGATCCGCTAGGTCGTCGTCATTGAGCGGCCGACCCCGACCGTTGTCGGGCCGATTTTTGGCCGCGAGCCGGTCGCGGTGCGCGGCTTTGTGCGGGCGCCGCGAGCCTCGGCCGAGCGGCGGGGCGGAGGGTGACGAATTGCGCGAGGGGAAGAGCGCGCGCTCTCACGCTGCCCAGGCCGTCTTTCGTCTCGACGTAAACAAGACTTGCCCCTTATCTCCCCTCCCGGACCGCGGTACACGCGTAAAATAATCGGACCGCGCGGCACCGAAACGCGTCAAAGTAAAGCCCCTGGCGGGCCGAGCGCGGACCCACGTTCGGCTCGTCGATGAATTTATTGCAACGATTGCGCAAATATGGATTAATGGCCGGGAATGCCGACGAAAAACGGGCTGCGTTAATTAGCAGTCGTGAAGCGTCTCGCGCGACTGTTTTGTTTGTGTTGCCGTTGTTGTGGCACGGATGTCAAAGGGTATAAATTAAGGAGCCGGCCAGTTTTTCGACGACGCCGTAACGGCGCTGAAAAACGCGCTTAACGAGCGCGACGCACTTGTTTATTTTGAGCAAAACATAATCGTTATTGTTTTACTCGGCCGAACTCGTTGGGAGTCGCGCGCCAACAAAACCGTCGTGCAAAATTCGCGCGTTTCGTACACAACGTAAATATCGTGTTTTGCGCAATTAGATTGATCCGAGACCAAAAAATCGTCCCGAGTTGTGTAACGCGTCCCGGCGCTTTTTATTGATGCACGGGACCGGCGATATTGTAATCAGTTTGACACGATTTTGTTCGAGAGGCCTTAATCGTCCGAGACGTCGGCCGCACGAAAACGCCGCTGATATGTTATACGTGTGTAAACACGCCGAGCTAGACGAAATTTAGTACGGCGATTCGTACCGCAAGCGGCGACACTTTACGGATTTCTACATCATTTGCGGTGAAAAGAAGCGGAAAGTGAAAATTTGAACGGATACGTGGTTACGTCCTACTGCCATTAACCGACAGGCTTTAATTGTCATTCAAAAGATAATTTCGCGTTCTGCATATTAATTGACGGTATAATAAACGAAGGTGGATTAAAAAGGAAGTTAGCGATTGTAAAGATTAAACGGGCGAAACGATTATGTGCTGAAAAAGACTGAAAAATAAAAGCCGACCGACGAAGCGGATAAACAAAGCGACAATCGGGACGCGTGTGCGTTTCGGAGACGCGCAATCAAAGCGTGAAAAATGCGAAAATCGCGGAATTTGGCCAGGGCGCGGCGAATCAATTTGAACAAAAGGAAACGGTGGCCGGGAAAACGCGCGGATCCGTAAGCCGGATTACGCGTAGGAGAAAGCGGAACCTTCCCACGCGCCGCGGACGATCCCGGCGGCGGGGGTGGCGGGGGCGAATATCAAGCCAAGGGCTGACGCACGACCACTGGCGACCACGCGCGACACAGACGCCAGCAATATTTCGAGAGCGCGATCAGCGGCCTCGTGTTCGGAGGCGCGCGTCGTCTCGACGAGCGCCGCTTACGCGGGAGCGATGAACCCGCGAGAATCGCGCGGCCTGAAACGCGAAGGGACCGAATCGGGTGGGTTTCGAGCTCGACACTGGCCGAATAACCCCGATCCCGCGTTCCGCGAACAATTGCAGTCGATCGGGTAACGAATGTAAATTTAATTTGCCAAAAATAATACCCGCGGTGTAGAGAAAATAACCGTAAAATAACAGCGGCTCGTTTTTCATTTCGAAATTTTAACGCATTCAAAACGATCGAAAGTTACTCAGCGATATTAAGTTCGAAATGTTTTTGTTTATTGTTTAGTTATTTTAGTCTCGCGTATTACGAATAATAGTAAACAAACAGACGGAGCGGTCGATTTCCACAACAGCGCGACTGAAATGAATAACGACGACGCGGTGTCATTTGCGGAATGCGCACGATTTGAATAGTGTCTTTTCCGGGAAAAATTGTTCGCGTTGGAATAGGCGCGATGCGGCGTGTTTGGGTCGCTCCAATTGCTCATTACGAAGGCGATCTATTAAACGGTCGGCGGCCGGTGGTGGGGGCGTCAACCGAAATCACGTAACGAAAATAGCTCGCGCGAGAAATGCTAGCGAAAGGGATACGCCGCGCGGAGGGAGAAAGATAAAAAACGAGGACTTAGCGCCGATGCAGGAAGTGTAAAGTTCAAGGCAAACGCGAGCGCGATCGAGTCGGCGGAGAAAAAAAATTAAATTATTCCGAAAGCCGTCTTTGCTGCTCGAACGGTTGACCGTTGCCGCGTTCCAGGAAGCGCTTTTGTTTTGAGCCAAGCCGACCTGGTCTTTGTGAAAAACAAAGCCACATTTTGCGTTTCGAACACGCCGTTCGTCGAATCGAGTCACCGAAGCCGGGACCCCGTCCGTGGGACGTCGACCACATTAACGACCCAAATTTCAATTTCACTACTCGGATTCGCGCGATTTTGAAGCGAACCGCGTGTCAAGCGCCGCTGTTTTTCTTTGTTCGCGCACCTCGTGTACGGCATGCAACTGTCTGGCCAAATGAAGCCTCGACGCGCGGCCCGGATTGCGGGATATTACTCAACAATGCGTCACGAGACGCGCGAACGAACGCGTTCGCGTATGTGCGAAACTTAGCGGCCAGCCAAAGCGTGCTCGGCGAAGCAACGGCGCGTTTGGACAAAGACGAGCGGGTTTTGCACAGGCGGCTCGTAAATGCGCGCGAACCACGATAATCCGTTGAAATTGCAGGCGCGAATTATCAGCTCCGCGGCAATTGTTTATTTACGAAACAATGCCAGGGAAGAAAAGCCGCGGCGAGATTGCGTCACCCGTGAGTAGCGCGCGCGCGCGTCGACTGCGCGCGGCGACAAAGCCGACCGCCGATAATTGTCCGCGAAAGCCGAGACCGAAAATAAAAGTGCAACAAACGACGACGCGCGCGACTTAAAAATAAACGCCAGGCGGTGACCGCGAGCAATGCCACGCGCGGCGTATCGAAATCCAATTGGCGCGAGAATAGCCCGACTATAGTAAAAGCGCACATCGCGGGTTTATTCATAAGCACGAGCCGCCATTCATCGATCCGCGATCCGTCGAAAAAAGCAGAACAAAAAGGGCACGTACTTGTTCGCGCGCTGTAGTTATCCACATTTTATGCGCGTCTGCATTTCAGCTGGTAGATTCAATTTGCCGTCCCTGGCACATCACTTGTTTTGTAATTTAATCATCAACACAACGCGGGACAGTCACAAGCACAGAATCCGAGCAAAATCGTATTGGCAGTTTGGTCGCATACAGCAGCAGCGTCGTTTCTCGGAACGACGGTCGCGGTGTCCGTGTTGGTGTGGGAACACGCACGACCGGACACGCGTGTCCCGCTTCCTGTAGCGGGCCGGAAGTCTCTATAGTACTACTACACAGTTGCGAGCCATGGCGCAGAGCGCCTTCGACTCCGGCATCCGTCGTTGTGATTCACTTTCCGTCGTATCTTCTGCTCAATGTGGACGCGAGCGTTACACAAAAGGTGAAAACGCCGGAGCGCCGTTACATAAAAGGTCGAGCGACCATTCGCGCCAACGTTCTGCGCGGCGACGCACGAAGCGTCCACATTGTTCCATTGCATCCACTGCGAATCTTTTTTTTTTCAAAACTCGACGCAACTAACCGTCGTGCACGTGCGACGCTCGGCTACGTCGGAGCCACCGCGCAGCGTAACCGATAACGCGTCGCTTTTCGCAACACGTGGCGGTACTGGCCGAACCACCAGCGACTCGGCTCCATTGCAGGCACTGTTTCCACAGAAAACCGTTCGGAAACAACAATCGCCGACGCGGAGACGTACGCGCCCGGCACGCTTTCGAATTCGACCGAAGCTTTTGGCGCGATTCGTGCGGGCCGGCGCGCGACCCGCCGCTGATAGAAAACCGAAACGCACTTACGCATGGCCCACGGCGCACTGAAACCGAGCGAGATAGCTGGCGCAGCGCGATCGGCGTCGCGGAGCGGACCTGCGCGTCGCAACCAGTGCGCAGCGGAAGACGCGCGAGCGCGCGTGCGCGCGCGATCCACGGCGACGAGAGCGCGTAAGCCGCCACGGCGCGGCGGCGCGGTGGAGCGGTAGTGCGGGGGATAGAGCGTACCCGTTACTTCTCGGAAGCGGATCGACAAACGCGCCCGGCCCGTGCTCGCGTCTCTCTCTGCCACTCTCTCTGTCCCTCCGCCTCTTTCTTCGCGCTCTTTTTGCAACGGTGCAGCCGCGCCTTCGTTGTAACGCCGCGTGCTCGCCCGAATTCCGAGGCCGCGGTTCTCGGCCTTTCATTTGTTTATGCAATTAATCCGCGGCCGTTCGCGAGTCGTCCGTCACGGCGCGCTCACGTGACCGCGCTCGTTCGGTGTCTGAATTTCGGCGTCGGCTTGGCGGAAAAGCGTCGCGTGGCGCGCTTGGCTCCGCAAAACTCGGTTTGTTTTCACCTTCGTTCGGCTCGGCGCATTTCGGCTTTGCGGCGTGACGCGGTTGCGCACAAGCCGCCATAAAGCGCGCATTATTAATCGGTTAAAATGTGCGCGTAATAAATGTTTGAACCGTCTGCCGACCTCGGCGAGGTACGCTCGTGCGACTAACAACGCCGCGAGGTTAGAACCAATATCAAACGACGCAATTTAAGTCGCGTTTGCGTCATAATTATGTACAGTTTAATAGCGCGCCGTCGTCATTTGAGTTTGTTGATCGACGTGCTTCTTTCTATCATTTGGTATCGCTGATATTTGCTCGAAAACGCCGACCCCTGCTCCGGCTTTGCGAGCGTCCTCTCCTTGTTTGCTCGCGCGCCTCGCTCCTGCAAGTGGAATTTCCCCGACGCTCGCGTGGGATAACGAGAGGCATTCCAAAGATGAGAGCGTTTACGCGCGTGGGGGTGCGCGGGGGGGAGGGGAATCAGATGACTCCGTCAGTAATGTGAATTGGATATTAAGACGTTAGGTGACGTCGGGAGCAACACTCTGGCGGATTTTGCGCGCAACTTTTCGGCCACTCTCGGCCGGCCGATCGCGCCAAATTCTTTTTACGATCGGCGTTGCCCGCGCGCTATTGATACGCAAATGTGGATCAATTTTTTTTTATTCGCCGAGTGACATTGAGCAATACACACAAGACTTATTCGCGCAGATAATGAGAAGCCAATGTAGACGAATGGAAACGAGTTCCAACTTGATAAATCCCGCTTAGAAGTCGTTCGATTCAATTATAACTATGGCCGTCATTTTTATAAACCAACTGATGAATGGAACGGCCGATTCCACGTAAACACATTGTGCGCCAGCCATACGCAAACGTGAATGAATGGATGAATAATTAATTCGTTATCATCAATGTCATTTCACTAAGTAGTGGAAATTGTAATTATTTTATTGCGCAATTACGACGCCGGTCGGCTTCTTTTCCAACGCAGCGTGGACACAAGCAATTACGCCGCGCTTCATTACGCGCGAGCGTTTATTCAAATCCCGCTCTCGCCATTTGGCGACTGCTAAAATACCAACCGATGATCGGGGCGCCGGACCGCAAATATATATATATATATATATCGGCTCCTGCAATTTGCAGCGAATTCGGAGTCGGCGTTTTTTAGCGACCGTCTCGAAGAGTTGAACTCATCGCGACTAATCACATTCGATCGAAATTCAATTTCCAGCGTGAACTAATCGCGCGTGCCTCGCGTATCCCATTTGCGTAATTAAAGGCGTTTGACCATTTGCTCGCTTATCGAAAAATGCACGTTTTACGCCGTGCTCGATCGCAAGACAATATCACCGAGTTAGCATTGAACTACAATGTTTACGCGTTTAACAAACGTCCGGCGTACATTTCAAATGATTCAACGTTATTGATTATAGTAGGCCGCTGTCATTGATTTTTCTTTCCATTTTTATACGACTTAAAAGTTCGCCGACATATTAACGAGCTGTTGTTGACAAGGGACAATAATAATTGTGACTAATACTGGCGGAGTTTATATGATTTTTTTTTTCAAATTATTGTAAAGGGTTTTTTTTATCTCTCTCTGTTAATAAGAAACTTTAATATTAAACATTCTTTTGACACGCCTGATCCGAAGTTGGTCAATACACGATTTCGAGGTGACGAAATTTGTATTAGCTGAGGTTAGGTTTTGAATGATATGTAGAAACGTAGTATCATTATGTTTCAGAATCGGTTATAAATATTTTAAACGGTCTTAACTATTTCTCACGCTTCTAAAAAATGTTCGAAGAATTGAAAATTCGTGATTACAGTCTGAGTCACGTAAAATGTATGTTACGTATGATTTCAAATATAAAAACGTGAATTTAATTTTAGAATAAAGAATGTTGTAGCAATCAAATGACATAGTTTGAATTTGAATAACCACGTGTTAAAATATTCAACTATTTATGCGATACAGTGCCGCGGCATGATCTTAGTTAACAGAAAAAACAAACGCGTCTGCAAATAATACAGTCCGATACATACAGGTGCAAATTTTAGACAACGCGTATTTGTCTATAAATTTGAATTCGTAAACCGGTAGCTATATGTATTCGTACGCTAGCATTGCGGGGTTGTATTCAGGAGAAGCGACGCCATCTGTACTTAGCTCGTGATATTGAAGGGATATTCGATGACGTACGTGTAACTTTAATGAACTTTGAACGGGCGCGCTTATGTAAAACCCAAAACATTGTTGCTCTGAATTTGTCAGTTGCCGTACTCAGTTTGACTTATCCCCGATAATTCTATCGGTTAAAACGGTTCGAAAATAGTCATCGAGCGTATCGATCGCGAAAGGCGCATTCAACTTGCAATTCATCTCCGTCGAACGGGCTCGTGCTTCGGAAAAAATTCATTTTTTTTACTTTTTTTTTTCTTTATCAAAATTATAACGAGCGCGGCGCGTCAGGATCCGCTATAGCCGCGCAAAAAAGTGCGCCTGAAAATGAAAATAATGAGCAAAGTCAAAGCAATAACGATCGTACTCGAAGTAATTCCGATCCGAGTTAATGCTCCTGGCTGGTTGAATCGTTGAATGCCGTGCGACTTTGCGACATCGGTGGCCGGCGAGGAAGTTCGCCTGCGGCCCGAACGAGGAGAGATTCATTAACAGTTCCTCGGCCACAAATGCCTGTGCATTCCATCGGTCTCTCGCGCGTGTGAACCAAGCGACTGATTGAACGACGTACGTGTGTACTTAAACGCGACAAGGAGGAGCGAGAGAGCGCACCGCGCGGCTTAGAAAAGGACGCGAGCGTAGGTCGGTCCCGGTGCCGAAGCCGGTCCCGGGTCCGACGCCGGGGCCGCGTGTATGTACGCGCGTACTTGTGCTCGTACTTGGCATGCGCACTTTCGCCCGCTGTCCGGCAGACGGCGGACCTTGTTTATCGTCTGATTCGCGAACTACGCAAGGAACGTACCCAAGTTATTAAGGTCAGTGGCGTGGCGTCCAGTCAGCCACAACGCGACAATTTTTGTCTCGCTTCGCATTCCACTTGTTAGTTGTTTAGATTCATTAACATTTACCCCGTTACGTTCGCGCCTGTTCGCACTCCGGGATTTGCTTCATTTCCGGATGCATTAAATCGCAATTTTTCGATCTTTCTCGTTTCTGTTTTGCCCTGTTTGCATCGCGCAACACGATGATGTTTTAAAAAATAAATTGTACCGCGAGCATTCGTCAAATCGGGCCGCCGAAGTTTGCATTTTATTCGAGCGTTATTCCATCAGCGGTTATATACAAAGCAATGTGATTCTGTCAAAAATGTTGATCAACATTAGTACACGCAGAGAAGAATTTTGTTGATTCTACCAACATTTTGTTAGTTTAATCAAAATTTGGTTGAATGTACCGAATATTTTGTAAATCTAACAAAATTTTGGTTGAATTAACAAAATGTTCTCTGCGTGTATTTATTCTTTGGCCGATGTCTCCTGAGGTTATAGATTTCGTGACGATAGAAAGAGGGAGAGAAAGAGAGAGAGAGAAAAAAAAGAATCATTCCGCGAAATAAAAAGTAACGCACGGCACTCGAGTTTTCATTGGTTTCGCAATGGGTTCCAGTTCGAAGGACCGCATCGACTTTATTCGAATTCCAATTTCGGTAACTGTCGAAGAGTTTGGATTCGTGGTTTGCGCACGTCTCATTAAAATGTTCGGCTCGTTGGGATTGATTTGCAGCGGCGAATTTTTGTCCGCTGGGTGTGTATGTGCGCCAGGTCGGTACGCCGTTGTTACGGAGGCGGCTGGACGTGAAAGTATGCGCCGAAGCGCGCGTCGTTTGGCAGTGCGACCACGTCACCCGAGACAATGTCGGTTGGCGATGCTTCGCGCGCAATATTTCCGTCAATGACAGATCATCGACCGTGATTCGCGTGCGCGCGTTCGCGACGGCGCCGACCAAAAGCGGAACGCGCGATTCGCGCGTGCGACAATACGCCGGGGCCCCGACCGATCCCGCTTGACGTCGCGGTGTTTATATAGTTCGGCTCGCGGCATCGGTCACGGGGCGGTAAAAATAACGCGCGTCCTGAAGTGCTATTGGCAGCGCGGGAGCAAATCCTTAAGCATATGCAAACAAGTATGATTTAGTAACGGGAAGTGTAACTATATTTACAAAAGCGAGTCAAGTGACGGAAATAGAAGCAAAAAGTGTCCGGTCGATTTGTGACTGCGACGGATATATAACAAGCCCGGGAAGAAAGGGAAACTGCATTTTTGGGTATATCGCGCGTCACGCTTGCATTATCAGAGACGGAATCGTCGGGTGGTACGGTTTCTTGACACGCCGAGCGGATTAAACAAAGACGCAAAGTGGGAAGAAAGAAAAGCCCGAGGAAAAAATAAATAAAAAAGTGCGAAAAAAAAGAGAGAAAAAGCTGGTGCGCCGGTGTGGAGGGGTGCGGTATGAGTGGGCAAAAAGAGGACGCGGCGAAAGAAGAACCGGCGACTCACACTCGCGAGTCTGTGCGTGCGTGCGCAGACGTGGACGCACACACGCACACGCGAAGGGGTTAAGAACCCGCTAGCAGATGCATCCGAAGATGCTCGCAACAGGAAATTCGTCGTCTCCCTCTCTCTCCAGGCGCAGCTCTTATTCCGCTTCTTTGCTCTCCCGTTCGCCACTCACTGTCGTTACAACTCGACTCTGAAGCCTTCCGTCCCCTTGGCGCTCGCTCTCGTAGCGTATCTCCCCACCGGCGCGCACCGTCAGCGTCACGAAAGTAAAGCGCTAACTAGTGAATGGACCGTCGCGCAAAAGAACTCAAACGGCATATCGCTTGCGAAAGTGATGAAAACACAATTTTAGAAATTCATTCATGAAAACTCGCGCGTCGACTCGCCACGAATCGGCAGCCGGGCTGCAGTTTTTCGTTCAATTATGATGAGCTGATACGACGCGCGCTCGGATTATCGATTCGCGGTTCGAATATCGCTCAAATTCCGGGCTCGCTTTGCGCCAATCAACAGTCGTTTTGAAGGGTATTCGGCGTGCATTATAATACGAAGTGCGAAGGGAGGGCCGCGTTGCGTTGCTCATTAATTCGAGGGTGTAAAATATATGTTTTTCTCCCTCGGTGCGTAAGCCGTCTGATTGTAGAAAAGGAGCAACATTGATAGACTCTACTCGGCCAATAATTCTTATAAAAATTGTTCTATTTCAAATTACAATTTTATTACTTGGTACGTGGAATATGTTGACATATGATTTATATCATTAAATTACATACTTTTAGTGTCACATACATAGCAACATTACATATACATTAGCATATTTTTAAATAAAAAATATGTACTGTCGTTATTATTAAATTGCAAATAAGATGAAACTGTCATAAAGCAAAATTGTCGGATGTAATTTTAAAATAGACATTCTCGAAAGAATAGGAGGATGTGAAAAAAAAAGTTCAAAATAGTATGCATATTACAGTTGTGTATGACTTTAATGCAAATTGTGAACATTTGCGCATGCTATTAAATTGAAATAAAATATTTATATTTCGATAGTTTGTTTTAGTATTAAAAATAGGAACAATGAAAAAGGCGATAAATATTCCGTACCTCGCATATTTATATATATATGGTGATTCAGCATTAATTTAAATGTTTCACGTGCGTTCGAAGTACCATTACTACCCTTTTCTGAGACCATAGTTGTTTTCGTATTAAACGAGGACCAGGTTTATAGGTTTTCTGTTTTATAACGCGAAGTTTAATTTGAAAAGTATAATAATAATATTAATAATAATAATAATAATATTAATAATCAAAACATATGTAATAACGAGAATAAAAAGGTTTGAACGCAAAGTTTGATTATATCCCGTACATATAGCTCGTTGTATTTCAAACGATTCAATAGTTGACGCAAAAATAACTCCGCGTTGAATTTAAATAGCAAAAATCAATTTGCCGAATCTGAGATGCAATTTTTCGTGCAATTACGCGAAATTGATAAAAAAAAATCATATCACATCCGGCAAATTTGTAAAATCAGACATAAACATGATACGTCGATATTAGATAATTAAAGCGGCTACGTGAGTGGACTATTTTAACTGCAAAGTATTGTTGTTATCAGTTTTAACGATATTTGTCTGGAAGTTTGCGCCGCAAGTTGCCATAGTCAGAATATTAAATTTCGTAATATCATTTTACGGCTTGTATAACATTTCAAATCCTACAGTGAGCATCAAAATTTCGAAGATACGACCCCGAAAAGTGTATACGGCAATTTTGATCGCGAGCCGTAGTTTTGCAGTGAATGATTCGTGTTGCGTGATGTTAATCGTCATTGCGTGTCGCCGCAGGCCAAACGATCAGCTAAGATTCGGGTTTGGAAGTGTAAAGTCCCACAATACGTGCGTCGAAACATCGTCGCAAAGGAGGCGAAAAAGATAGACAGAGGGGAGAAGACGATAGAGGGAGAGAGGGCGCGAGAAAGAGACGTAGAAAGGAGCGAGAAAAACGGGGTCGATCAAAAGCACTACGGTGATGAAGGGGTAATAACGACGATTAATGACGCTAGTTGTGCGCCTGCACCTGTCCGGCTCGCAGGTTCCCATAACGCATTTCCGTGCTGCGACATTACGGCCAATGATCGTATCCGTGTACGTACGAATGCGCCCGATACAGGGCCCGTATCTTGCTATCAGTCGTGGGTTAACCGCGCCGACTTTTGCTACGTGCCCGTGTGCCCGACCGAGATACTCATCTAACCCGGTTGATCAATTTTTATTGTTTGTTTTATCGGGCTCGTGCAACTATTCATCCCGCCCGTGCCATCTCTGCGATTCACTTTATAGTTTTTTTTTTTTTTTATTTCAATTTTTGTTGCATTTTTTTCCCATTACACAATAACCGCCAATTTGGTAACCCAGCAAATTGCCCCGCGAGTGTCCTCGTGTTTTAATGTATGTTCGAAATTTGTTTACTTACCCATTTAGGGATCATGCAATGAATTAGCGTAAAACGGGGGTAGATCAAAAAACGGACTCACCTGAAATGAGAAAAAATGGGATATAGGTTATCGATCGGTCCGTCAGGTCATACGTATATACTATAACTGGATTCGAAATCATTAACTTGACGCGCTTCGCTTTGAAAATTGCCATCCGTGATGTTATTGAGTCTTAAAACGCGCGCGGTGCGCTCGGACAAATTTGTCCCGCGTTGCGAAAACAAACAGCGTCTTGGCGCGTTTTTGCGCCGCGCGTATACCTGTTTCAAACTATTTCCAATTCTCATTAAACGCAAACACTTAGCTCGAGATACGAATGCGCATTCCATCCGGCTTCATTTCGGGCTGCTATTTTTTGAATAACAACGCCACGTTCGTTAGCTCGGCATAAAAATTCATTAAGAAATATTGCCCGTTGTATAAATAAAATATGCAGCCCGCGCTAATAAACTCTTGCCGCGCGCGTCGCTCCGTTCCGCAGCGATGAAAAATTGAGGCGGAGACTTTTCCTCTTGTGCAGCTCATTTCCAGTTTGCTTTAAACGAGGTTCCGTCAGGCGTAGTAGTCTCGTAGTAGTACTAGTAGTAGTAAAAAAAGGAGAGGAGAAAAAAAAGGGGGAAAAAGACGCTGTACGATAATGACCGTGCCTCGAGTATAGTACTGCTAGTATCCGCCCGGCACATCGAACCAACGCCGGTGAATGAACCAGAGAAAAATTCAAGCGGCGCAATTATTATTGCAGACAGTGTTCGCAAAGTGCGCGAAAGTAGGTGGACGAGCCGATAAGGAGGAACGAGTTTTGACGTTTGAACTTTTTGCTATCGATCCTAAAGCGGCGCTTTGTTTCGGCGCCGTTCAATTCGCGTAATCTAGGGAATCGCGCGCGTTGACACACTTCCCAAAGATTAAAAACTTCGATGGTTTAATATCGGAGTCGTTTGCTTTTTGCGTTGCGCCGACTGCGCCATCAAACCCGCGCCTAATCACCGTAAAATCTCTCCAAATTAAACACTCCGTCGCAAATTAGCAGTGACGCGTCGGCTCCTTACGATTCGCGCAAACGTTTTACGATACCGTTTGCGCGCGCTAACCTCGTTAACCGAGACCGATGAAAAATGGCGCGCCCGTTTAATTCCGAGCATCGTTCGATGGAACGCAATGTTTAGCGAATCCGTTGTACGCGTTTGTTGACCATCGGTTAGCACGCAGTTTTGCATCGGACCGACTCCGATCGGACGAGCAACCATAACACCGCGCTGGCGTTGTAAAGCGCGCGTGAATCGCGTACGAAGTCTTAGACGCAAAGTGTATATATAAAACAATTGGCGTTTTCCGCGATTAATTATACGCGGTGCGAATGGGTCGAGCGCCGATTTCTCACAAGTCAGTCGCGTTAGATGAAATTTTCAAACTCTATATAGGATACGTTAAATTGCTAATGAAAGTCTATCCGAGCTCTTGTTTCCGATTTAATTGACGGTAAATTAAATAAATATAAACGCGTAATTGCGCGCGACGGATGGCTCGCAGACTGAACAATATATCTTTGATTAATCGTCTTTGTTATTGCAACGACTTATAGCGCCATCTCGGTGAAACAGAAGCCAGCGTTATTTGCAAATGATGCAATTTAATTACGGATACTATTACTTGATATACGCGTAAAACTATGTGCATGCGCACATATTTAGGTTATCCGTGTTTACGTGAATGTACGCCAACCGTACCCGTTGTACTCGGCATACCGTGTGCGTGTATTCATAAAACACCGGACACGCAGGATGCGCGCGCATTCGCTAACCTCCTTCCAGTGGTCGCAACGTTACCGGTGCCGTCTTTTTGCCGTCTAGTTGTTCCGGTTAACCCGATCGACACCCTCGTACAAACAAATAACGGCCCTCATGAAATAGCCCTAGTCGAAGTGATTCCTTTTGCCACAAAACTGTGTTTATATCGAATCGTGGCGATTTTTTTTTTCTCTCGTCTAAAAGTCGAAGTTTCTTTGTAATGAGTGAATGAAACGTGTTTAATAAAGAAACGCGTTTTTTATGGGAAAGAAAGGAAAAAGAAATAAGGTGTATGAGATAATGAAAATGTAGTATCATACAAAGTAAATGTTAATTAGGCAAATAAGTAACTGATACGGTAAAGCTGTCGACGAGGCACGTCGTAAATTAGCGCTTGGCTCATTAATAATGCCAAGTTTCAGTAACGTTTTATTAAATAATGGAATGGCGCCTACGCTTTATCAATGGTGACTTAAATGGTTGATCGATAACACATTGGTCAAATGATTTCGTCGAATACCATTGCACGGATAAACAGAATTTATTAAATAGTTCAATTATGATCATGCGTATGTTTTACTTAATAATTTATATGGTTTCGGGCGAGTGCAGACAGTCTTTGGTTCTTTGGTGCGGTTATATTAATGTCGCTAAAATAAATAAATAATTAATTTGAATTGAAAGACAAAATTGAAAAAATTAAATTACAAAAACTTATATAAATAAGTACATATCCTCCTTAATATAATCAATTGTTTTATCTATATATATATATCTATATATATATATATATATACGATTATTCTTTGCGCGCATTTTTGCAAGTGAAACGGGTATTCTTTTTAATGCAAATACTAATGGAAAAAACTTGATACTGTGTTTATATATAAAACAAGAGCAGTTATGTATCGTTTAATTGGATTTTGTCGGGGCATAAAGTGAAAGTTAATTTGATCATTTTGGCACATCCGAATGAAGGAGTTAATTTGCACGGTTCGCTTTGAAACATGACGAATAAACAAAATAAAAAGTGCTATATTAAGAAAGCGCGAGAAACGCAAAAAGCGTAAAAAAGCTTCATCCCTTAATCCTGGTGTAAATGTATATATGCTTTTACGCCCCGACTCGGCCTAAGCCGGGGTCAATGCACGACCGGAAGTCGAGCGACGTTGCGAAGTCAAAGTTGACTCTCTATCGGGTTCACGGTTGTCATTCGCGCCGCTTATTTTATTCACAAGCCTGGTTTCACTTTCATAGCTCGACAAATCAACGGCGATGATTATTTGCCGGGCGAATTACGTAATTTTTTCCCCTATTTTTTGTTAAATATTATTTATCTATTCCACATATTGAACCTTAATTATAATGCCCATGCATAATGAAACACGCCGTTTTTAATTTATCGAAAACAAATTTTTTGAATGTTAGTACGCGAATGGTCTAATACACGCAACTTGAAAAATTTCAAATTAGTATCTATATATTGTATATAAATACGATTTATTTATATTTCACGATAATGACAGCAAAACCTGAGGAAAATCAAAGTAACATAAATCACCTGTTGCAAGAATAACGGATTTGTCGCCAAACAATGGAAATACAGTCAATGTGATTTGTTAATGATTTTATTGCAAATTATACGCGCGTTTAATCACGTAATATTTCAATGAAGAAATATCTACTCAGTCCACACGGTATCCAAATTTAACTGAAAACACCAAATCCAATGGCGACATTATTTGTTCGAATTATTTATTATAAAAATAATACAGCTGCGCGTTAAAAATTGGATAAAATTCTGAAATTGAAATTACCACACACGGTCGGACATGTTTTTCGAAGAAAGGCGGGCGTGCAATATCTGCGAACGTATTTTGCACAGTTGTGTCAGACGTCGTAGATTTGTAACTGTATAGTGTTGTCTCTTGCGTGATCGATAACAGCCGTGATAACGCCGATCGTGAGGCGAGCGTGTGTGTCACGAGAAGAATTCTTCGCATTGAAAAGCGTGTGATGCCCGCCAACACGCGGTGTATTCTGAATGACTCGACGTCTGTCAGCGTGACGTCATCGTCACACGCTAATAACAATGTAATGTTCAATCAGAAATTCTGCAATATTTATCTGCCGCGAAATTTCAATTATAGATCTGTCAATGGCGCGTCCGATCGAAATTGACCATTTTTTTAATTAGCCTAATTCCATCGCGACAAATGAACGCAGCCAGTATTCGGCGCGTAAAACTGCGTCATCCGCCTAAGACGCAGTTAATACCCGACGATACAAATTCGTCGCCATATTTCTCAACCCCGAATTCTCTCTAAAACAGGGGTGAATATATATATATATATTCTCTAATTCGTGAATGCGAGGTCGTCACTCCCCCACACCAGATGTTCTAGTATTTTACGCGTTTGTTCTTTTTCATGTTTTTTTTTTGTTTTATTTTAGTTTATTTTATTTTTTGTTCACAATTATTATGATTTGTGCGCATTCACCCACGCGAGCATTAACAAACTCGTACACAAGTTTAACGGAATATGAAGCGATTTTCGGAGATATATATATGTATGTATATATATATATATGTAGTCGTTTGGTATCGATTGCGCGTTTTTGATTACTGCCCGGTTCGTCGTAAACTTTCACGGAATATAAGTAAACTGCCCAATAAAAGTTGATTCGCTGGATAAACAATGCAAAGTTATGTAGAACCAAAGTGATAAAGCGTTCGAATAAAAGAGCTACCAACAAGACTTAAATTAAAAGTACATTCTTCTGGAGTTCGATGAATGACTTCTTGTTGGTTTCATTTATTCGATCGCTCATGTGTGATTGAATCATGCAACACGTAACATTTTGACCCTACGCGATGAATTTATTAAGTCACGTACAGCATACTTTTTTTAATCTAATTTATAAGTAATATTTTGAAATAGAATTTTTTTTAGTAAAATGCTTATCACGATGAGGCGTGTTTGTAACCTGCCAAGGGGACATATGTGTTTAATTATAAAACTGACAATACATATGGCGCATATATTTGTTATGAAATCATTTTAGTTATAGTTATTCAACATAAAACTGTGAACTGTGATCCAATTTTTATTCTTAAAAAAAAAACAAAAATACTGCAAAATATAAATATAGGCACTAAAAAAGTGCCGCGTCGAATTGAAACTGCAAAGTGATTTTAAAGCGTTTTAAACTTTTCACAAACTTCGACTGTGTTATGAAGCATTGAAAGAGTGTTATCAGCTTTTGCATTGAAGCTATTGTATCAATTGTATCACGAGGTGACACGTAAATTGACAATCGGCAGAGAAATAATTAAAATGCGCGCTAATTCAAACAGCCGTTCGTAAATACGCATTGTCTTAACATTGTCTTTATATAATACACGCGTGTCATCGTTAATTATTGCGCGGCAAACCGGAACTTCAAAATATACAAAATCGCGGCGGTTCGAAATTGTTTGTCCGTGGAACAAAATCGCGCCGTTTTAAGGCGCGATCAAATTCCATTTGCTAATATCGAGTGTGGAAAGTGCGATTTTGAAAAAGAAAGAAAAAAAAGAAGGAACTGAAAAAAGCGAACGTGAGAAACACAAGCGAACAGTGTCACGTTTTTAATATCTCCAGATTGAATGATACAGAGCAAGTCGACCGAATTAGGTACGTATTTGTCGAATATGTAAGAGAAGTCGGGCAAGAAAACGAAAAAGGAGAACGAAAAAGAAGCAGGGCCAAGGCGAAAAGTCGTGCATGTATCGATGTGTGCGCGCAGGGGTCAAACGAAGCGAGAGAATAGCGCTCGGCCATGTGTGGGACCGGAAGTGTGAGTATCCGGCCAGACTCGTGTGGGTTTCTCTTACGCTCTCGCAGCCTCTCTCTTTCTTTTTCCTTCGAGTTTCTTTCGCGCGCGTCCACATGCGTATAAAATATGCATAAAAATTGTATTTCAAAACCACGTAGTTCAACCCACGACGTATCTTTTTTGTCTCTCCCCCGATCCCCTCGCGCTTTGTAATACGCATAGTGACCGGCGTTCGAGTATTTGAATTCTAATTCTAAAACTGGTACAGAGATAAGATATAAACTGCGCGAGCTTCGGCAGAAGAGCGTGTTTTGATTAGCTTCTTGTAAACGGGGTAAAAATAAAGTCGCGCTTTGGACGCGTTTAGAGCGAAGGAGTGTGTATGTCATAATGGATGAATTTAGCAATATCCTGGCGTACGCTGGCGTTGATTCATTCACACATATATATAAGCGCGGTCGGCCTTCTCGGCGATCTCTCCTTTTCTTCGAGCCGTCTTTTCCTACGCAGCGATGGTTACGGGTGATATCGCGAGAGAGCAAACTCGATCATCGACTTCGCCTCGGCTTCGGCATATGAAGATAACGGCATACATACGTCGGCCGTCGAAAGAGAGTGAGAAAGAGCGAGACGGCGCGCGCGCCACCGGGCGTGCGAGCGGGACGCGCGATCGAGAGGCCGGGAGGGGGCGGCAGAACCGGCAAAGCGTTTTGGGAACGCGTAGAATTATTTTCGGAGCTGTAAATGAATGAATTTAATGATCCTTCGGGTCTCGTCATTTATAACTGCCAGCAATTTTTTGTCCCTTTTTTATTCTCTTTTTTCATTCCATCGCGCGATCCTGATACTTATCCACAACGCAATATGACGTGATTGCAGATTATATTGTGTTATTTTGTGACGTTGCGAAAGTGGAATGCCCAAATCAATTAGCCTATGACTCGCCAAACAATTTCGTTTAGCGGAATCGAAAGATATATTGCCAGATCTAGATTCGCGATTTTGGTTAACGAAACAGCGCTAACATTTCGCGCGGTCACCGACGTTAAAGCGAACGGATATTGGCCGTTTGGCGGTCGTTTGAAACCCGAAACGGCGCGCCGCGTACGCGGCTGATAATTCGCAATCGGGACGAACTGTGCGGGGCGAAAAACTCGCCGTAAGATTGCGTCGGTTAACTTTGGAAATGACAAAGTTAACGAGGAAATACTCGGAGGCCGGGCGAGCGCGTTTTTGCCCCGCGCTAATAGTGGATTTAAACGCCATATTTTGGTCCGGGAGCGAGACACACGCACAAATCTGGCAGACGGTGTTTAAAACGTCGCGCGCATGCAAAAAGATGATGTGAGCGGATAAAAAGATTTCTTTTACGAACAAACGGAATGTCCGTAAAGGAATAGCGAATTTTATGGTAAGCAGATATTTGAGGCGAACGCGCGGGTATTTGCACACAGCAGCGAGGCAAAAAAAGGGCGGGAAAAACCCGACGGGAATGAAAGAAAAGAAAGTCGGTTGAAAAGTCAAACGAGAGTCGCGTGAAAGAACTTTTGACGCTGGATTATCAGGCAAACAAATTCGGCTTTGCTTTGCGCCGTGAAAAGCGTCGGCCGGAAGTGCGCGAGGCCGATAACGCGATTTGCCTCGGTCGCGACTGAATGAAGCGTATCTGCGAATCTCATTCAAAAATGCTGCGGCGGGATTGCGCGCAAACACGGCGCGGCGGTCTACGCGGTTGAAAAACAACGCCCGTACCGCATTCCGTAGTACAGTTAACTACCGTCGCATAGTTAGAGAGGCCAACTTTTTCTGGCCGCCGTTTTTTGTGGCCGTCACAGTGCCACGCATTCTTTTCTTTATCTTCGTCCGCTCCGGCTTTTTCCTCTCGGCCTCCTTCTCTCGACTTCCGTCGCTCCTTCTTCGGCCGATTCGGCGCTAAAAAGTATTTATGACACAGGCGCGATAATTGCGACAGTACGCGCTTCAACGGACTCGAGTGCCGCTCGATGACACCGTTCCGGCTCCGTCAATGACGGCGCATCCCGCAGGGCCAAAGTAGGATCCGCGTCCAGCGCCGGCGCGACGCAGACGCCGCGAGCGCGGCCGCGCGCGCCGGACAAAGACGCGCGACTCAAAAGAAACGCCGCTATCTTTGTCCGCGCGACTCCGTCAGCGAACGTGTTTGTTCGCGCGCGCATCCACACACACGCGGCCCGTCGATGTGTACCACGGATGAATGCATCGATCGCACCCACGTAGGCGATGCCACTTTCTTCCAGGAAACCGACGCCCGAATTAGAGCGCCCTATTTGGGTTGGGAATTCACAAAGCCGAGGGAGGCGTCTGCGGACGGCATTAATTCGGATTTCGGGCCAATTTTTGTTTTCGGGATACGCGCCAGCAGTTATAGATAGACATATGGCGGCACGGCAGCCTCATATTTGGGACAGTGGCTGTGAGAAATAGCGCATCGCCGCGCGCTACATTCCTGCCTGCGAGACGGTCGCTCGGCTTCGATCGTTCGTGCCTCGCGCGCGATCTAATACTCGGCGCTCGCGATTAATTAGCGCGCGAATCGGTCCGATCGCGACGGCGGTCCCGCGCATCGCGAAATTAGCCCGAGCGGGAACCGCGTAGACGGCCATTCTCACGCGTTTCTGGTCTTTGAATGCACCGTTCTGAATACGTTATGCCGAACGGCGTTCCGATTTGAAGCACCGCCGCGCAATAAAAACAAAATACTTTTGCGCTTTTCAGGGTTATAAACAATTCAGGTCTCGCCGGCGCGGAGCGTCGAGACTGTTTGATTACTCGCGATGCCAAATTGATTACAATGCGCTTTTGTGTCACCCGCGCGGCCGGGAGACGCGCTCCGAGCCGAGGACGGGGCTCTCGTCGTTCGACAACGTGCATTGCGAACCGTCACGAAAAGGTGTTCCCTGTGTCGAAAAGAACGAGACCGATCCGTTGCCGCGTACTTTTCATTGCTATTGCATTAATCAATACCTGTTGCGTCGGCGATGAAGCAGACACAAAGAATTCAATTTGCTTCTTCTTAATCAACAAATCTGTAATTACGTTATCGCGTTACACAAACGCCGTTCACGCGTTGCGGCTTCGTAAAACGTATATTACTGCGCAGACAATGCGATGCGTTCGACGTAGTAAGGCAAATATACCGTGTCGGTAGATTTTTCTTCCTCGTCCGACGTCTTGCGGCTTACAAAACCGTTGTTTTTGTCAGTCGACTAATTCGTGCCCGGATGAAGTCATCGTTTTTGTTTTATGCAAACGTCAAATGGAATTATTGTAAATACGTTTTACGTTTATTAATTGAATTACCTATAATGGTCACCGCAACTGCGTATCGCTGCGGTCGGGACAAGATGTCAAACCCTAAATGATTTCCTTTTAGTGACAACGTTGCGATGATTTATTTATTATAAAATTGATTTACCGCTCCATAAAACACAATTTAGTCAAACTTGCTTAATGGTCGTGAAAGTTTTTTTCCCACCGTAATGTTTGGTATGTCGCGCGAGAGTGGGACGTGGGTAAGTTCGGGAAAATCATTTGAATTGTCAGTGAAAACATTATCAGTTAATTACAATATCATTATAATAATAACGTTTTATTATTATTCTGTTTGCTGATGCATTATGCAGGGGATATTAGGATTCGGGCCCGTCACAACAACGAACTAGTTATTTTGAGCACAATCGGTCCATGACTGATACCTTTTTTTCAGTTGAATAATTCATATTTTTGTATATATATAAATAAATAAAAAAAAGAAACAACGCGTGCTATCACGTATGGTACGTTTTATTAGTTGTCAATGAATGGCGTACATTTAACCTTCTCGATATAACCATTATCACGGATGAAGTATATTTTTAACGCCAGGAAATTTATTTTTAGCATTCGTTTGTTCGTTAAGCATTGATACTTACTCCATATTTCTTATTAATGGCAAGTTTTGCGTTAAACGGCGTTATCCAGCAGCCGTGCGTTTACTATTAGTTATAAATAAATGTCAAAGAATGCGTCTAGAGGCTGAAAGTTGGTTGTGCGTTCCGAGAAGTGCTGTATATAGTTCTGAATCGTACATTGTAGCTACACTTCTCGACAGCCACAACGTTTCTACACAAATTCCAATTGACACTCGTCGTTTTATCGACGTTACTCGAAGCTGTTGCTTTCGCAAAAATTGTTTATCGATCGTAACGCCTGAAATTTGGGTGTCGTCGGTATGGTTGGCATATCGGCGAAGACCATAACGTAACGGTTAATCTAATTATTCGGGACTCGGTGTATATATATATACATTATTGAAAAATCCGCGCGGCGTTATTACAGCCTACGAAGCTTATTCCTCTCGATGACCACCGAAGTATTTTTACCATCTCGTTTGATATGCGTGTAAACAGAAATGATGTTGGCTGAATCACAGCACGCAGCCTCGGCCGCGCGAGCGTGGAAGGATAAGCGAGAGGTGTTCCTTGGCTATCCTTTTTGTCGCCGCCAATGGAACAAAATAATGTACAATATATAATTGATGGTTCGAAATAGGAATTTCTCATGGGCTTGTTGTTGCATCGTAGCGCAAGAAAGTTGGAACTAAATTCGGGCGGGCTTTCGGGCCTTGATGATATCAGGTTTCGTAGTTGGGACCAGCGTCGGAACCGGGACCAGTTATTCGGTTCTCGGTTCTCCACTGGCCGCCGCCGCCACCGCCGCCGCTCTTTGCTCTCTCGTCTAATTCTGTTGTCTATTTTTGTTGGCGTCTCGTTGTTCGCGCTTACGCTTCTCTCGCCTATTGTCGACCACCCGCCAGCATAATGCATCTTAAACGGCGGCGCCTCAAAGATCGACGCCTCGGCCTGCCTTCTTCGGAATTCTTCAATATAAATTAGATTTCTGAATGAGCGGACGAGCGCCCGCAGGGACGAGAAGGCCACGGGACGGAGCGGGGCGAGGACCATCCGCGGGGAAAAGCAACAGTTAAAAGACGATGAATGCGAGGGAGCCTGGGAACAAACATTCACGCGCCGACTTCTACTCCTTCTCCGACTCCTCCTTATCCTCTTTCGTCTTCTCCGTGCAGTGGTCGTTTACTTTTATGCGATTGTTCGGCACAGGTTTTTGGTGCATTTTTTCCACTTTCCTCGTTTCGTTTTATTTCGGACTCTTTTCATCCCGCGCGCGTTCCTTTTTTCTCCGGCTTTGCCCGCTCGCCAAATAGTTGGCATAGTTTCGACAAATTTTGTTGTAGGCAACATTCAGGAATTTTGTATATGCGTCCCCCGATGGAGCAGGGTTCGCGCGATGCAAATTTGCGAATCACTTTTTGTCAGCGAGTGTCACAGCAATCGGGTCGACAATGAGCCCGGCGTAATACGCAAATGCGCTTTTTAGACCGACAGACGTCGGATTCGTCGCGTCCCAGATGCAACCGTTCGTTCGGGTTTACGTTGTGCTCTTCGGTAATCAATGATCAAATAAACAATCCGAGCGTCGTGCGCGCGAGCAAATGATAAGCTCGCAGAAACGAGATATGATATTAATTTTGATTAAGGTCCGTTAAAACGAGCGCGTTTTATCCGGAAAGATGAATGCAGGCAATTAACGCGAAAGTGAAAAATTAGCACGTCGATGCGAAATCAGAATGTTCGTTTGTCTTGTTTAAAAACTATCAATTCGCGTTTGCGTCAAGTTTGCTTCCCCGTACGTTTAATGCACACCGCATTGGTTCACGCGGATAAACTTGATAGAATTCAATTTTTTTCATTATGCATTGCTCAAATTTGTCAGCGTAACGGTTAATGAATAACCAACGACTTAATTAATGCACGGACACACGCAGAAGATATTATTCATCTGCAAATACGAATCAGAAACAGTGAAATGTAGATGCCACGGGATTCTTAAGACTCTCCCCCCCCTCCCCCCGCCCTCACCCGCAATTATATCCTCACACTTGTTACATTTTCAAAGAAAGTCGTCACATAAATTTCTACACCTATCAAAATGTGTGGAATGTTATCTATTTAATATCAACACGACCTTATTTAACAAAAATTCTTCTATAATTCTGATCGCGAGAACGAATTTTTGTTCGGCCATAAATTATCATAATTTCGTATGATCGCCGAGGACCCCCTCGTTTTTGGTAGTGTTTTTCAACACCTCCTCGGCGACCAAAACCGATGAGTTTTTCAACTCGAAAACCGAGCCGCACGCTCGGCGCTTCTTGTGTGATTGCTCAATGACATTTGAGTCATCCAGGCGTTACACCTGTGCCTGTCTAACGTACCTCCGCCATGTATGTAGATACGCGTACACGTATAGTCGCATATCTCGATAGCTACGACATTCCTCTTTCCATTACTTGCGTTCCAGCTCGCGTATCTACAATCGTTTCGCTAGCCATCACTTAAGCCGAGAAGTAACTGTACCGTAACGACACAACCTACGGTCATCGCGGTGCTTTTTCCAAGGATTTTCTTCATCATTCAACTCTTACGTTTCCCAACGATTTCTACATTTTTCCATCCGCTTTTTCCAACTGCAACGTCTCGAAATATTTACAAACCGGTACAAAGCGCATTTACGCGGCCTGCATCTTTTCGACGCGTTCTTTGCATTAATAATATACATATATATATTAATATACGCAGAAAAATTACTGACAGTTCAGTAAATATTATTAAAAATAAGGTAACTTACGGACAAAACAAAAATTCAGTCAGAAAATACCGAACTTTTTTGTAAACATTGATGAATTTTCGATGGATATTTACAAACATTCATCAGTGTTTACTGAAAAGTTCGGTAATTTCTAACTGAAACTGAAATGTTTTTTATCCATGAGTTACTTACTGTGTTTGAAATAATATTTCTTGAACTTTCAGTAATTTTTAATGCAACATTTTTCTGCGTGTAATTCAGAATCATATATATATATATCGGATAACTTCGAGTTGTTCCTCCGTTATAAGTTTGCCGAATTTGCGAAACAATCGAGGATCGGATTAATACGTTACATATAATTGACTTTTAACGGATTCGACACTGCGAGTGAATGAACTGGTGTACGCGCAAAGTACAATTTATGTGGCGAAATTGTAAAAAGCATAATGCAAGCGTGAGCCCGGAGCAGTTTGTTCAGAAATAAGTTGGCGTTCATGTGAATCGTGAATTATAGGATTGAAATATAAAGCGGTCAAAATGTGGTTAATCTATGATAATCAGCAAGTGTGGAAGTAGCATTTGCTGCATTCTTCAGTCGAACATTCGTTACTGTGACACAAATACCAATGAGACACGTGGATATGCATAACATCCGAGCACCACGTGATCGTGTAATACGTGCCCGAGGAAAGAGCAACTTGCTACGTTTACAGAATTGCAGCACTTGTCGCGCATATTTCTTCGCAACCTCCTTATAACGTTGGATTAACTTAGGTTTCGTATTAAATGTCGTATATTTTTCTTGGCGCTGCAATTCGACTCAACAAATATTATTAACTTCTTGTTCTGCGCCAAATGCTTTATCCTTTTTCGTTCGTATTCGGTTATTCCCTTTTCCTTCTTCATAAACCTTTATCAACTTAATAATATTCGCCGCTCTCGCGATTAACTTCGACTTCCTTCGGCTCGTATGCATTTTCTAGTTACAACTTTTGTTACGACAATTTAATTTAATTACGACTGTTCGTTGATATTACAGAAATAATTGCGCGCTTTATTATAAAGAAACGCAGATATTTTTAATGCAGAAATAAGTATGGTATATATATATATATGTTGCGAAATTAAAGCCGAACCATTTTACGTTGCGAAACTCTAAGTTGGATCATTTTATTTAAAACAGAGTTTCGTATTGTATTACATCGGTTACGTTTTCTTGAAAAACAATTTATGGTACAAATAGCAAATCAAGTTATGAGCTGTTTAAACATCAAACGGAACTACTTGAAACACTCTTTTAACGGAATAATAGCACGATTGAGCCGCTCGACTGAGGAGTAAAGTTTTTTTTGTCGAGTCGCAGGCGTGAAGAAAAGCAATGAAGAGAGCACGCGACGTATTTTTGAAAGATAAACGCCTTCTATAGTCACAAAAACTTGAAATACCATTTAGTATCCTTAAAATGTACTTCATTCTTGGGAATTTCATAATACGCTTTTTGTGCGTCGCCTCGCGCAATGTAAATTATCGCGCGCCTATGTCGCGCGCGAATTTGAGCAAATTATAAAGACAATGCGGTATGGCAATAATAATAATAATAATAATAATAAGTATTTCGGGCGAGAAAACCGATTTAGTCGGAGCACTTAAACCGAGTTCCGTCAATCGTCGTCGGCCGCTAAAGTTTTATTATCTCCGACGAGATATTCCAGTACTTTGCCGTACAAGCGAAATTTTATACCGAAAAAATTTGATTAACCGAGGAATTCAATTAACGTGAGATTTGTCTTGCGCGACAAAAAATGAGTTCAGTTAAAAATAGAAACGCTCAATGTTGACTACTTACACTGATCATCTATATCCATTTGCAGTTTGTGAGCAACCAAATTAGTTTTGTAATTTCTCTCGAGAATTTGAATTCGCAGTGGTTTGCAGTGTTATATTCGATTTAACTGACGTGAATCAATTAGACGGTTGTGACTATTATCCCAGATGCGCGCTTGGTATACTTATTGTAATCTTTTTTTTTATTCTGCTTTGTAAAACTGGCGAGCGAGAATTGGATTGCATTTTTGCTAATAATTGAACTGGTTTACCGCTGCTTTATTTTGCGCGCACTTAGATAAATAGAGCGCGGACAAATATTTATTTATCAAACGCGAGTTTAACTAGTATATTATATAAATTAACATTTGGTTGGCATTGACAAAATAGAGATAAAATTATTTGAAAAAGTCATATGGGAACGTGTCAATAATATGCAATTCGATCAAATGCGTTCAGAAATTTTTGCAAAATATATCATCCCAAGATAGATTAATCATAATCTGATCAAGAATTAATTGGATAATTCAAATTAGATAACAGTAATTCTGCAATATATTTTCAAGGATATATTTTTCATACCTAAATATTGGAATTTGTTAATAAGGAATTTATTTGACGGTTATTGTTTGAATTAATATTTCATCGTAGCATTTATTTGCAAATGCATTATTTGATAAAGAGAATGCAGAATTTTTATTACCTCATTTTGCTATTGTTTACGAAATTCAGAATAGTTATAAAAAATATCTATAAAAGAACATACAAATCACTTAAGTTATAATTCTGGAAATTAATTTCGGTATGGATATAGTAATAATATTTTATGTTGCAATGGTATAATAATATGCTCATAAAATGTTATGAGGTGTATCGGACTAAATTTAATTAGTGAAATAATGATTAACTTTATGGATGTACTGCATTATCGGTAAATCTTCTTTTATCAAATATCAAAAGAAATACCATTCTTCTATTTAATATATTTTTAATAAAACGTCTAGAAATGATAGTGTAAACATGAAAAATAACCACAAGATAGAATTTACACGTTTATATTAAGAATTTTCATAATTATAATAATAATAATTCAATATGAGCTTAATTATTTACTTTATATATATATATATAATCATGTCAGCCGGTGCTTAAAGGGACCCGCCACTTTGGGGCTCCATAACTACGGGTGTGCAAAATTGTTTTTTCGTAGAAAATATGGCTGAGCGCATCGGGCGGCCTTCGGCCACCCTCACAAGAGAATGCGGGGGGGACTGTGCCCCCCCAACCCCCCCCCCATCCCTTAAAAATCTAGCCAAACCCAAAACGCGAGGGTCCTAGGGGGCCCCAGCACCGTGTTTTCC
>JABFQC010000106.1:0-37794 GCA_022817085.1 Psilanteris sp. ZL-2020
TAAAGTTCTGAAAATTCTTTTACAAAATGTGCTTTTTTGAAAATAAAGTATTATACAGTATTAATTACTGAAAATGGAGTCTAATTAATCAATTAAAAATACATTTAGGAATACTAAAAGTTTTTTTATTTAAATTCAGTATATTAAGTTATCTTTATTTATTAATGTTATTAATGTAAAATTGAATATTTTATAAATAAAAATATATTATATATTATAAATATATTTTGCATTAACGTATAATATACATTATGGCAATGTAAAAGTATCCTCCAAGCATTACTGCGCATGTACTTTTCAGATTAATGTAATAGTACATTAAAATTAATTAAACTTATCAATTCTCTACATTTTTAATGTATTTGCACCTTAATTTAATTTTTATGTTGCAAATAATTAAATTTAATGTACCATCGCGCATTAAAAGTATATTAAAATTCATAAAATTTTTTACAGTGTATATACGAACACAAGTATATATAAATGAATTGACGCTTATTTGAATAGGGTATAACGGCGCTTAGAACCTCCTGGATCTTTTTAGTTTTGTAAATAGAGAGAGGAGGAGGAGGTATTCGCGTTCCTGGCCTCAGTTCAATTTTGTTTTGTTCAATTTTACATTTTAATTTTATATAGTTGCAGCGCTCGAAACTATAGGATATGTGTTAACAGGGTGCAACGAACATTAGTTAAAATTAAAAATAAACATTTATTAGAATATTATATTAATCTCAAAATTACTTTTATATTATTATATTAAAACAGATCTGGTTTTAGTCAATGGGTGGAACGAGTGCTATTAATTATATGATTTATATACGTGGTAATCGAGAAGATTACGATGGATGGCGTGATCTTGGAAACATCGGTTGGGATTATAATAGTGTTCTTCATTATTTCAAAAAGGCTGAAGGAAATACCGATTACAAAGTAATATAATAAAAAGCAGTAATTATTTTTCGTTTACAATTTGTAATTTAAAATCTATAAAATATTATTCATAAACAATATATCTATATATTGTTATTATAAAAAATCAAATAAATTGTTTTTGTTTTATTTTATTTATTTCCAACATTAATTACTTTAATTTTTTCTTTATTTAAAAAATTTGATTTTTGTATCATCGACGAATTTATTTAAAACAAAATTATATACAAAATTGAATTATTCTAAACAGAGACAAATACAACTGAAATCTTATTATAAAATAAAGGAAACTGGACGTATTCTTCAAAACATTCATTTATCTGATAAATTATAGTAAAAATGTAGCATGAACAATTTTTATTGATAGTATATTGTACACTGAGTAAATGAAAATGTACAATTTACATTGTAACATTTTGATGCTTCTCATTGGTTAAACCAATTGAATGCCGTGATCTCATTGGCTGACGTTGTTTACTATTCAAATTGTAAGACTGGTACTATTTGAAATTGTACGACTAACGATGTACATAATTCCCCTTACAATTTTATTTTCTCAGTGTACTATATTTATACTAAATTTTTATTATAATTTATACGATATATTTAAGTTTCAGAAATTTCAGTTAAATTTTGTTTATTTTACAGTAAAATTTGCGTTATATTTTTCTCCGCGTATAATTCTGAAAAAAAAATATATATAAGTATAGATTTAAAAAAAATGTTCCCAGGCTGTTTTAAAAAATCCACGTTACCATGGAACGACAGGACCATTAAAAGTCGGCAAATATCCTTATATTGACAGGAATGCGAAATTGTTGATCCAAGCATTCCAGGAAAAGGGCTATAAAAAACGCGATCTGAATGCAGAAAAACAAATAGGCGTAATGGAATTACACGCCACTCAATACAAAGGTAAACGCATGAGCACGAACAGCGCTTATATTAGACCTATTAGACAAATTCGACGTAACCTGAATATCGAAACCGAAGCTCGGGTAATTCAAATAATCATTGATCAGCGTTTGAAAAGGGCTGTCGGGGTTAAATACAGGTCAAGAGACGGCTCTATAAAAAGGGTTTACGCGAAAAAAGAAGTGATATTATCGGCCGGCGCGATCAATTCGCCACAAATTCTCAAGCTGTCAGGTATCGGTCCTGCAACTGAGTTACAGTCACTTGGAATTGATGTCGTGAAAAATGCCTCGGTTGGCTACAATCTTCAGGATCACGTGTCCAATTTCGGGATATTTGCCACACTCAGCAATAAAACGAATACGAAAAAAAGTTACGACGAAATGGTGGCCGATCTGAATTATTATATCAAACACCAGAAAGGGCCATTATCGTCCATGGGAGTATTGAGGTGCGGAGCCTTTGTCAAAACCAATTATTCTTCGTCGGAAACTGCGCCGGATATAAATTACGCTTTTGACGGGACCCATGTCACGGATTTCATAAATGGTCCATCGCTATTCCCAATGTTAAGTCAGTTTCCATTGGCTTATTATAACACCATCGGACTGAGAACGATTTATCTCACTCCAAAAAGTAAAGGATACATTTTATTGAATCAAACTGATCCTGTTTTCGGAGAACCGCTGATATATCCAAACTATTTTAAGGAGTATCCTGATAAGGAAGCATTGGTTGAAGGAATTAAAATGTTGGTTGATATTATTAGTGCCGACGTGATGAAGCAAAATGGAATAGAAATTTTTCAAAAACCATTTCCCCCGTGCGATAAATTCAAGTTTGGCACCGACGAATATTTTTCCTGTATGGTAACGGAATATACTAGCACTTTGTATCATCCTGTAGGAACGTGTAAAATGGGGCCTGATAATGATTCTGAAGCTATTGTCGATCCACGACTGCGTGTATACGGGATTACTGATTTAAGAGTCGTCGATGCTTCGATTATGCCCGTTATTGTTCGAGGAAATACTAATGCGCCAACTATCATGATCGCGGAAAAAGCAAGTGATATGATCAAGGAAGACTGTTCGTAATTATCCTGTGGTGATGTCATAAAAACTACGTATATAAGTTTAAATATTTTGTTTTCAATAATTACCTTGCTTAAATTTACTTTAGTTAATGAAAAAAAAAAAAAAAAAAAAAGTAGATAATTAAACAAATAGGAAATTTTAAAATCTAAATATATACTGTTATTTGCATCAGTAGAAATCATTTTGTCTAGTGTAATAAACTAGATTTAAAAGACTTAAATATATGACAAAACTTTAGGAATTTAAAAGTATAACTTTAATTCAAATACATACTTATTATTTTGAAGTTTATAAAGATAACATATCAAAGTTTGTAAATGTAAAACGACGTTAATTATTATTACATATAATTACTAATTATATAAGTGTAAGCAAAAATATTTACTTTTTAAATGTAATCTGATTATTGCATATAAGAAACTTATTTTGAAGACACTACATAAACGATCGCCATCTGATTGAATTTTGTAACAATAATAACCGTATGCCATTTACAACACGTAGTACATTCATTTTATACCGTAAAAAAATTGCAATTCTTCTAGCTTTAGAATGTGAAGGCAGAATAATTGCAGATAATGTAAAAATAATAATATATAGGGCATTGCAATACTTCTTACTGGAGACTGACGGCATTGCATACACGAGTCTTTAAAATATATGTAACATCAAAATATATTTGTCATCATGAAAGAAAATTTTACTGCGATTATAACAATCTCTTATTAAAATTATATTTTTATTAGTATTTAATGGAATTAATTATTTGTTTATATAATTATATTTTAATTATGTTATATATACATAATATACATAATATACACCTAAAATAACAATGAAAATACATAACTATTAAAAAATTTTAACGAATTGTTGAAAGCTATAATTCTTATTTTCCTTCTCTTAAAAAGTAAAATTCAACAAACTTGACCAAACTAGATAATAAAAATGGAATTAATATACAAAATAATGTAAATAAATACTAGACGTTATATCCGTTTTTATAAATGGTTCAGTAATTATGGTTAAATTTTACTAGTTTTTGATTATAATTTATCATATATATATTACATTCATCACACATACAAAGGCTTAAAATAATCGCTTTTTCTAAAATTAAAATAAAATACTTTTTAAATTATATTATTCGTCGTTCTACTATAACGCGTTGGTAAAATAAGTTTGAAATATTACATTTTTATGAAAATAAATAGTTTCAGAATAAATATACTGGAGCAAAAATTTTCAAGAACACGATTAAGAAAAGAAGTATTTCTTGTATAGGGCATGGCCTTGAAATAATCATTGATTTTATTTAAAGTTACACTATTTTTTAAATAGTTTTATAATTTTTAAATATATAATAAATAGAAGTTAATATATATCCGTCTTCATATTTTTATAAAAAAAAGTTTTGTAAACAAATACTTTTTAAATATGTTATTCTAATTTGTCGTATATACTAACCGTATATACTAATCATTCAAGATGGATAATATATCTTTTATTATTAGATCTTTAAAGAAAGAAATATTAATAAGATTAAATTCTAGTATATTTCAAAATTTTACATAGATTTTATTTTTAAGAAATATATGAAGTCATACTATAATAAAAGAGATCATGTTTTAGAGAATAATACAATGCTTACAATATTAAGCAATAATTGAGATAATGTAGAAATATTACAGAAACGATAAAACAGTATTCAAAATATTTAAAAGACTCACGTAAATTGCAATGCATTGTGTTAACTATTAATATTCTAAATCTATGACTTCAAAGAATATTACAACATTGTATGTACATTAAAATTATAGTTCAATGATTTTTTCTGAATTCACGGTATTACACGGAGAAAAAAGTACAGTAAAATTTAACTATACTTTAAAATACGGCAAGCACAAAACATGTTTTTCAGAATTTAATAGAATTTATAAACAAAAATATTATGAACCTGACAAATTTTACCATACTTTATAGTAATTTGTTATAATTAGAAATAATTATAACATTTTTCAATAAATAAAAAAAAAACTTTTTTTATTTATAGTAAACTTTTACTATAAATTTTTTTTTTACTATAAACTTTTTGATCGGTGTATATATACTGAAAAAACGAAAATAATATGAATGTAGAAATAAGTTTAACCCCTTTTTAAGTACTATAGCTATATACAAATGTAAACTTACAATAGATTTAATTTAAATAAAAAAAGAAAAAGAAATTAATATAACTTTAATATACTTTCTCTATTTTATCTGCGTATCAAAATGTTCTAGTTGTATATAAAATAAATAATATATATTATCTATATCTGAAATGTTTATTTGTTACCGTGACATTGTTAATACAATCAAGTTCATACCCATAGGAGTTTTATACTCTTTGCTCTATACTTTACTGTTTAGTATAGTTTCAACGAAAGGAAACGTGTTTTCTTAAAAAACATTATCACGAAATTTCCCTTTTAGCGAGATTTATACAAGAGAATGTAAATACTAAATTTGAATATTAATAGTTGTTTGATTTAGAATCAATAAGGTATATACGAGAAACGTTTTGAGATTAATATAAATAATATATTTGGAAAGTGGTGTTTAAAAAATGGTT
This sequence comes from Psilanteris sp. ZL-2020, assembly GCA_022817085.1. Lineage (NCBI taxonomy): Eukaryota > Metazoa > Arthropoda > Insecta > Hymenoptera > Scelionidae > Psilanteris > Psilanteris sp. ZL-2020. Next base: position 5,557 of record JABFQC010000106.1, read on the forward strand.
TATTTTTATTTTAGTGCTTGTAGTATGTATTTTAACATAACATGTGGCTTATAATTATTAATTGATATATTCGAATTTAATTATTACAAATCTTGTACTTGCGATAGAGTACAATTGACAGTGATTTAAGTTATCCACTCTGCTTGACTTTATACTATGAACATTCAACTAAAAATAATTCTAAAAAGTTATGTAGATGTTATAGTCAGTTCAAGGTTATGTGTCTGCGGCATTAAATTTAAGAAGTGATTGACTCTTCTGTTATGCCAGTCATGGTGAGATAACGTAGAAATTATTTCGTTGCTAAAATAGAAAATAACTTTACTAAGATCAAGAATCTGATAATTTTGTATGACACACGGTGGTGAATTTAAATTTTTTTAAAATAAACAGTTATTTTTTTGCATGAATTGTATAAAATTGTACAAATAATAAGTAATTCCTTAACAATTGGTTATATTTAAAAGCATACAATTAATGAGTATACATGGTCATTATTTATTATTCGTTTGTTTTTAAAACTCGAGCTAGAATATTATTTACAATTATTATATTGTGTTTTTATTAATTAGTATACTGTTTATTTTTATTTTTATCCATACTAAAATGAGTTGTGAAAACACAATTGAAAATCTATTCAACTCATGACTAAATTTCTCTAAACAAAATTAAGCTAACGTTAGGATCTAAAATTGTTCAAACGATTTAAATATCGATTAGTATTCACGCAAAAACTTGGTTTACATTTTAGAATAAGATATATAAAATTATATATATTAAAAAACATGGAATTAACATTACCAAACACAATTATTGCATCAATTAATTTTTATTAATTCGTTTGTAATAATGGTTTTCGGAAGTTGACAAATATATATTATAATATCACGAAAGGAACTACATACCTATCTAATCTAAAATAAATAAGTGAAATTTGAAAAAAAAATCAAATACTATATATACAGTGACTTAGTCATGATTTATTTTGTAGACTAAACAAAATCATAGATAAAGCAATTTACTTATTCTTTCAATTTGCGTTTTAATATGGATATTACGAAATCTGCCTGCAATACAATAAATTATTGAACTTCAATAGGATTTATTGAAGATCATTTCAAAAAGTAGCGATATGCTTGTATTCTTATTGTAATGGTTAAAATATATTTTATGTTATGTTTATATAATTTGATTCGTAGTTGATTATTATTTATATTACATAAACTACTTTTTTCACTACTTTTTGTTTAAAAATATTGTAATTTAAAAGTTAAAAAAAGAAAATGCATGCTAGAAGAAAAAGTGTTATTTTTTTATTTACATTAATAACTTAGATTAATGATGTTACAGGCGCATACGATTCGTGGTATGGTTTGAACATATGAAAGTACGTATTGCATTATTGATGTTGCGCGCAACTTATTATATTCAACACTTTTACGATGGAGATTGTAGTTAATTAATAAAGAAAATTAATTATAGTTTTTGAAACTGTCAATCTTAATAAAGCCGGAATTTTGCTTCAGTGTTTATGGTATAGTACAACAAATATTATTCAAGCTATTATTTTTACAAACATTTTTTAATTAACAACAGTAATGTCGTCAATTTTTTTAGCAATGAGTGAAACTTGTCACTTGTAACGATAAATCGTATTATATTGTGACAAGACGTGAAATAAAAACGTTAATATTTTGATTATGCAGTCAAAGAAGATTGATTAAATATTGATTGTAAAATACTAAAGGAAGCCTTTTTCCTTTAGAGAAGCCATCGTGTTTAAAGCAAGCAGTGATCTACATTCTGTCAACTCAAGAGTTAATGATATTTAAATATTTTTTTCGAATCGTACTCGTATTATGAAATTCTGCTGTTTAATCAAAAATATTTTAATAATTATATTAATTAGGGATGCACAGCTTAAAGTAATTATTTGTATAGATTTGTCATCACAATTATAGTGATTTATTACTTAATCGGAATATGTAATTCAACTTAAACGTTCATTTTAATCAAATAAAGTAGTATATTTTTTACTTAACTTACAATTCCATCATTTTGAAATATTTTTTCTGAATTTTATTAATGCATGAAAATAATAAAAAAATAATGAATTCCTGCTATCTATAAATAAGTCTACAAGTGGTTTAATTTAATGTTATTTTCATTGAAATTTAATATCTTGTTTGTTACCTTTAGTTTGGCGTAAAAACTACTCATTTGCGTAACAACCCATTTCATTTTCATTGAAATAATCCTCACAATCCATTATCAAGGTTTATTTTAAATTTATAGTTGTAAACTGAATGATAATAATATCAATATACCACGGCTTTCTCATATAGTTGTTTAAAACAAATTTGCACTTTCTACTGGTTCAAAAATGCACAATTTCTACACTAAAAAGCAAGACGTAGAAAATATTCTTCTTTATATGCACGCTATTTACTTAACACTACAAAATTAGAATATAATTGAATTTTTAAAGTTACGATCGTATCGTAACATAAATTAATATAAAATATAATATTAATATTGTAATGATATTTAATAATCAATAATATTAATATTAATCAATTTTTTTTAATTTTATATTTTTATGCATTTACTTTTATTTACCTCGTAATCGTTAGAAAATTATTTTATACTTTCAATGATAATATGTATTAAATTGATTACATTGAAAGAATTTGTGAGATTGTTTATACATTGATTACAACCCCGTAAAAAAATATGCCAAATACCGCTAAGGTCAAATAAAATAAAAAATACAGGAAAACTAATCACAATATAATAAATATTGTATAATTATAATGTGGACATATTTAGATTTGCTTAACACTATACTTAATAATGAAACTAATTATATAATTCCACTATTTAAAATAAACGCAACAATAAAATTACTTAAAATAAACAAAAACTATCATCACTTTCAGAATGCGTAACACATACTTACATTACATATAATTTTCCTTAAGAAATAAGAAGCAAAGGAATCGTATGCTTCGCTTCACAAAACATATCAAAGTTAACATAAATAAAAAGTAATGAAAATGCATACGTATAAATAAATAATTATATTATAATACATATTGGTTTAAATAAAGTTATTTCATTTATTCAATAACAGATACACTTTTTTTAAAAACATAAAAATCTTTGTAAAAAAATGAAAATAAAAAAAAGAAAAAGTAAATAAATATAATAAAAGACATAAATTATGTAGATTGATAAATTAATATTCTTTTACTAGAGTTCTAGTAAAATATCGTTTGTTAAACAAAATTCATAAAATTAAAAACCATTTGTATTTTATGAGCAATGACTTGCCTATGTGTTTTATACACTTGTCCCATTTAAAAGATAAAAAATTATGTAATTGTTGGCACATTATTTAAGCGTTTAAAAAATGCCAACGAAATGGTGTATTTAAAAATATATTAATTTGGTGCTATGTAATTAGTCAATACCCGTATTTTGATATTCTTGTGTTAGGCCGCTCGTAATGAGAGGAAGTTCATTTTCTTGCTAAAGTAAGTTAATTTGTTGCAGCAAAAAATCACTTTCAGGTGTTGTAATGATAAAAGTAACATCTAAGGAATCGGAGTCTGTACTTTACAGGACCATGCACGTCGTCATGTGGGTCAGTTCCCCATTTTAGAGTGGTGGAAATACTGCATGGTTTATACGGTCAACGTCATGTCCTGACACTCAGTCTTTCGCTTTCTCTGGTTCCACGAGCGACCACAACGCATAGTGAATTAGAGTGCGAGTGCGATTTTAAGATTCGTGCGAAACGGTAGGTGAGGTTGGTGCATTGGTGAACTGCCGAATTTCTCTGTTTAATTATGTAATTTATTAGCATATATAGTTTTCTAGTTTAGTGATGAGAGTTAAATGTCAAATAATACAACGATCAGGAGTTTTTAAAATTATATGTATAATTTAGACCGATTAATTGAATTAATAAATTTTAAAAACAATTAAATAAACAAAACATAGTTCAAGGTATGCTTCAACTTGAATCTCGAACTGAGTTTTAATTATTCAAATTGTATATTCCGAAATTTGTAATTGTAATAATAATTAATGAATTTTTGCATTAGTATTTCATTTTCAGAATACATTATATTATTTATTTATATTGTACTTCATATGCTTATGTAACAATTTACAGTATAAAGTTAAAGTTGAGAATTCGGGGTGGTGAAACATTTTTCTTAATTTGTCTAAACAGTTGAATTAAATAAATTAAATTCAATATATAATTAGACCTTTATTAATTTATTATTTTATTGAGTGTATGAAGTGTTTTGTAAAATAATAAAAAATAACGTAATTTTAATAAGTGCAATAAAGTGACTCAGAGATTGAATACCACTGTATGCGGTATATACAAAAAAAGTGTTGCGGTATAACAATACCTATTAAACTAGTAAAGAAAAAGCTAGAGTATTGGAAGTAATAAAACATAAAATCAAAGTAAAATTGAACAATTAATATCAAGTGGAATAGCTTTTATTTAATTATATACTTTACAAGTAATCAAATGTTTAAATCAACATTATAGTATTGATAATAAAATAAAACAAAACTTGTTTTACAATTTTGTTAGTTTTACAGATATAAAATAGTTATAAGCTTATTTTTGGTATTTAAAAAACAAATAAATCATTGTTAAGTAATACATGAAAATATGAAGATTTCATATAATAACATGTTTAAATTTACATAATTACCATATAAATAGAGTATACAAAATAATTAATATAAATTTCATTAATCTATTTTTAATTTATTATTAATAAATAATAATTATGATTATTATGTGACGTTAAACGAAAGTTATGTAAATAAATATTTTATATTTTTAAATAAAGACATTATATATTGTATTAATGAAATGGTAATTTTACACAATAGCCAATAAAAATATCCATAGAGTTTTTTATTATAATTTAATCTTTGTGAAATAGTTATAAACGTATTATTTGCCTGTAATTTATTAATAAATGATATAAATATATTCCGTTTATATTCTTATATACAAAATTAGTACATAATTGAAATTATTATTTAAATTAATTAAAATAAAAGTCAGTTTAAAAAGTTATTAAGATTACTAATACTATATATTTCAAAGTTACACGAGAATCATTTAATATATCAATTATAGGGTTGAGTGGTTCTTTTCACTGACATAAACATTTATGATTAAGTATTTCTGGTGTTGAAGTGATATCAAGACAGACGTATAATTGAGGATTGGTTAGATTTAAACTAAACTGGAAATTATCAACATAATTTGAAATTTCTCAACTAAAAGAGTTTCTCGTTATTAATTCAGAGTCCTGGAGCAGATTACTAATAAAGTGTATATTAAAAATAACAACATATTATCGTAGTTAAAAATAAGCCTCAACATGAAACATTTAAAAAGTTTGTGAACCAAAATTGGTCGTTCTTGTAGATGTTGATTATTACAGATTTTATGTATAATTATTGAAATTGATTTAATTTAAATGTAAACAGAATATATATATATATATATTGTTCATATAAATCATTGTATTCGTTCACATATCTGTTTAATACGATTTGTTGAAACTATTGCGGTTAAACGTATTACGATAACAACGATACTAAATTACTTGGTTCAATATTTCATCATCATTCGTACTTTAATAGACTCAATTTTCTATAAACTAATTACAAATACTTTTCCTTTATTTGACTGGCGAAATACACGCGATGTTACACCGCAAGATTAAATAGTATAGTGCTACCAATGGGCGGTGCATAATTCATTCCATTTACACAAAGTGTAATATTTTAAACTGAATCATGCAATGAATGTTATATTTATGCCACGCTTGAGATATTGTTTCGTCATGAAACTTTTTGCGCATTTTTATTTTCTGGAAAATATTATTGTTAATACAAATAACGTTTTTTTACTTGAAATCTTGATCTGTTTGCAATTTTTTAATTCCAATCTTGGAATTTGCATCATTTGATTTTTAGTCACATTTATGCAGCGAAACTTTCCTTTCTTGATTTTAAATTATTGCATATAATAAAATGGATTATGACACAGTATGTAATCACGAATTAAATTATAATATTTTATTGCAACACAATGCAATTTCTAGATAACTTTTTAATTTTGTTATTTCACATAAAAACATCTTGTATTGACAATTACAATATCTAGTTGGCAATTTATGTTTACAATTTACATAAATGAAACGTACAAATCTTTGTAACAACGATCTGATTACAATGAGATATAACTTTGATGGGTGTAATAATTAATAATTATTATTAAAGATTTATCCTCTTTTATGTCTTTTATATAAAAGCAGTATTGTTTATAATTATGCATTGCTTTGATATTATCGTGAATTTTGTTAGATCTATACAAAATGTAACATTACGTATTAAGAACTAATACTTCTAGAATTAAGGAAGTTAACTTTCACGAAGTAAAAAATCATACTGTATCAACAATATTTGTTATGTCAGATTCAAATATATTTATTTATTTTTGTTTTATTTTGGTAGTGATTTGCTATTTATAAAATAATAATTTTAAGTTTGTTGATTTATTTTATCTGTATATATATTATATTTTCATTAAATGTATTTCTATTAAGAACTTTTATGTTTTGAAAAAATATTTTTAAATAAACATATAACTCAATTAACTTTTTTTCTGTTGCAGATAAATTATAAATTTGTCTCGATGCAAGTAGTACGGAAAATCGAAAGTTATAAAGATGGCTATCGTAGCTACAGCAGGGGCCATTTTTGGGACTATAATTCCAATCCTGATGGCCGCTTTGGCGTATTTTAATTACGACCTGATGGACCCGGAGAATCACCCACGCGTTACTCTAAATTTACGCAAGGAGTATGACTTCGTGGTTGTGGGCGGAGGATCCGCAGGATCAGTCGTTGTTAATCGTTTAACGGAAAATCCAAAGTGGAATGTTTTACTACTTGAAGCGGGTGGGCACGAGACCGAAATAACGGACGTACCAATCCTGTCGTTGTATCTACACAAAAGCAAGGTAGATTGGAAGTACAGGACGCAACCTCAAGATTCGGCGTGCCAAGCGATGGTAGACAAGCGATGCTGTTGGACGAGAGGAAAGGTACGTTTTATGGTGTTTCACAAATATAGATCATTCCAAATTTGATTAATTTTGGCAAAAAGTTATCTAGTAACGACGTTTACAAACGTTATATATACGCGTACAAGGAATAATAGACTTATGGCAATTAGACACGACTTTTTTACCTCATTTTTTTCTAAGTCGATGTTTTATAATGTGTAACGACTTGCGTAATTACAAACATTACAAAATTGTCACAGAAACTGTACCATTTTCTAAAACCGGTAATTTCACTTATTGTTTATAAAGCTGTGACACCTTTGTGCCATATAATGAGTTGTGATCGCAACCTAGAATATATACGAATTTGTGCAGATTTCCTATAATATATTAATATAAAAGATTAAATTTCATCTAATCATTTTATTGCTTTCTTAGATATTGCGTCCATATCTGTTGGAGAAATATTTCATGAAAAGTATGAGAATACAGTGGCATACATTACAAGTAATGGAAAACATACTTTGACAATAAATTGCCTTCTCCCCCCCCTCTCGCCTGGCCTGATAAAAAATAATATATTTATCTCGTCTCCATTATAGCGAAACCATAAACAATCTAATGCAATTTGACCTATGCAATAATATAATTGCCGCAAAGAAGAAATATCGTAATAAATCACTGAACGTATTCTTTGTAAAAAAATTTTTCAACCTCATATACGTTACGCAATCCTTTGCAACCAAAATTTATGTTTCTTATTTAAATTAGACTAATTCTATAGAATAATAATTTACAAGGAAAAGCATTATTTAACTTAATAAATACACTGATTTGTGAATTCATATTTGTAAAAAATCATTGAAATTACTATAAAATCAACACCTTGTCGAATAAAATGTATAAATGTGTCGGTCGCGTTAAACATTCGCTGCAAACGCTAACGCCATTAAAATTATAATGAATTCGTTATCGAAATTAATTAGATATTGAATATCAATAACCTGACCTTTTTTTTTAGTGAAAAAAATGTGTCACTGAAAAGTGATAAATGCAAAATGTGAGTAACAGGAAGCTCGTGTTTGTCATATTTCACAATTAAAAGGCCTACGTGACTGAAGTCGATTTCGTTTCGCAACTTTGAGAAAGAAAAGTGTACCGGTGAAATGTTGGAAGCACGCGGAGGAAATCAAATAATTCGCTAACGATTCGGTTCACGACATCTTTTTGTCATTAGTCAAAATGTAAATTCCGTTGCTATAAAATCTCTGATTGGGCAATCGGAAAATCGCCGCTTGCCAAACCGTTATCGGAAATCATGAAATTCAGATTGCTTACACGACTGGGCAATGTGCATAGAAAGTCGCGTGTGTCGCGGAGCATAAAAACAAGCGCCGTACGTGCAATCATGTATAAACTAATTTCGGCAATTCGATGTGGGCTCGATTATTTACTGTGACATATTTCGAATACAGATAATCGCAATTTTTTACTAGTTTGTAACGATTCCCGCAAGTTGTATAATTTGAATGAAGAATGCCATTGAAAAACCCGTTCGTAATAAAATATGCGTTTGATCATTTACGAGCAAAATTCTAATAAAACATTTGCAATGCCTAGAGCAGAAAGAATGGAATGAGTGGAATTTAATAAATAGTTGTATGGATAAACATAATTAATACAATTTGAGATTTGTGCCTTTTATTTTCGCGACTTTAATTTTATTCCAGTTTTAAAATATTACGTTCAAACTCAAATTAACATTTAACAAAAATCAAATTCTTTTAACTGAGAACTTTAGGGATTTACAAAATGTGTAAAAAAGAATATATAGAATATATATTCACGAAATTAGCAAGGTTAATGACATTGTTTATTTGAAATGTTTTATATATATCTTCCCTTTTACTTTTTTCAAAGTGTTATTTCTAAGCATGTATACATGATACGTATTTTGTACATGGATATATATTTGTATTTCGAGGCAAACAATTTACATAAATACCGACTAATGTAATTGTATATTGCAGTGCATTCTCATATAATGTACGAATATTATAGAAATATTTAAAAAAATTGAACGTGGTAAACCTTTTATTAAAACATTATTATTATTTCAAAATATACGAAAACAAGTCAACTAAATACTATTTTTCTAGATTATATAGTAAATATTTTATTTTCAGATTTACAACCTATAATATGGCAATTTAAATTCTAATAATATTCAAAGAAAAAAAATTATTTTTCTTTCAAGGTTTTGAATTAGATCATTAATGTGAAGAAAATTTCTTTATCTTTGACATATTTTAATGAGAAAATTTGAAATTTAGTTGATTTTTTATATCACTTTATTTCGTTTTATATTTATCTGCTATATAATTTGCCAATTTTACACAAAATACATATTCGTTATTATACATATATTTTCTATAAATATATATTCATCAACTTAATTCTCCTAGATTCAATATCTATTCTATTAGATAAGATATTTCAAAATCATTTCAGTTCGTCTTTTAAAATATTAAAAATATATTATTACGATTTGTCATTTATCTTTATTTTATACAAAGATATTATCGTACGCACACATATTATATATATATATATATATATATATATATATATATATTGATTTAAGCATTCGCATATTAATATATGTAGAAACATAAAAGTATGTTTACAATTGGCAGGTTCTAGGCGGATCTAGCGTGTTAAACACTATGTTGTATATCCGAGGAAATCGTCGTGATTTCGACCAATGGGAAAGTTTTGGAAATCCAGGATGGGGTTACAAAGACATACTCTATTATTTCAAGAAGTCGGAAGACCAAAGAAACCCTTATTTAACTGGAAACAAGTATCACGGTACCGGTAAGTAACAAAGCTAAACCTCATGATAATAGTAAACTCGACTATTCAAAGTCATCCCGGAAGAGTAAATCAAAAGCTATATATAGCTATATATACGAGAGCACAGAGACAGGAAAGGTGTGCATTCTTTGCGCCGTTTTTTTTTTATTATGCAATACTGAAGATGTTTGACTCTTGTTTCGAAGTGCTTGTCACGACTGACACCATATGTTAGACGAGTTTATTCGTAGAAAGTATTGACTCCGTGCTCTAATGACTTTTGATATTAACAAGATATATATTACGAAATATTACTTTTGTTATAAACGTTATTACGCGAATAATAACGACAATGATTCGCATATGTTTATGCACGAGTTAAAGATGAATTATTGTTCATCGTTATCTAATCCTATTATAAATTAATAATAATCAAAATAAATAATGTTGAAAAATGTAAATTTGATTGCATTGGTGAACGCGCGCAATCAAAATTATGAAATATTTCGCATCGTTATTAATGGACTTTTGTTTTATAAAACCGCAGAAGTGCGAGAGAACTTTTACCTTCACTGGATGAATTGATCACACGACTATCTTAAAAATGCACGTAATGCCAATCAACTGGTTTTTCAACGCTTGTTTTCAGAAATGTTGGTCCATACGTGTATATATACTAGACAAAAATATAGAATGATCTTTCGACCCGCGTATAAAATATTAGGAACAGAATCATTGAAATACATTATTACGATGATATTTATAACGTAATAATTACTAATAATATAAATTAAAGTTTCTTATGACCTAAAAAAAAAAATTCTTCCATGTCCTTGAAATAGTTATAAACAAATACATATATTTGGATTGTTAATTTTTTATTTTCAGGTGGTTATCTGACCGTTCAGGATGCTCCGTACAATACTCCTTTGGGAATAGCCTTTCTACAGGCCGGTGAGGAAATGGGTTACGAAATCTTGGACGTGAACGGTGAACAGCAAACGGGATTTGCTCTTTACCAATACACGATGCGTCGCGCCACTAGATGTAGCGCTGCAAAAGCCTTCGTTCGGCCGATCCGTTTAAGGCCCAACTTCCACTTGTCTTTGTGGTCTCACGTTACCAAAGTCCTCATAGACCCTAAGACCAAGCGGGCTTACGGTGTTGAGTTTATTAGAAATGGCCGAAAAGAAGTGGTGTACGCTAAGAAGGAAGTTATTTTATCAGCTGGAGCTATCAATTCCCCGCAGCTGCTCATGCTTTCCGGAATAGGACCGAGAAAACATTTGGAAGATGTTGGCATTAAGGTGATTCACGATTCGCCCGGCGTGGGACAAAATTTGCAGGATCACATAGCGGTCGGCGGTCTAGCGTTCCTCATAGATTATCCAATTAGCATAGTTATGAATAGATTAGTGAACACCAACACGGCTTTGAGATACGCTATTACGGAAGATGGACCTTTGACTTCCAGCGTCGGACTGGAAGCGGTCGGGTTCATTAAAACCAAATATGCGAATCAATCGGATGACTGGCCAGACATGGAGTTTATGCTAACCTCCTCGTCGACAAATTCTGATGGTGGCACCCAAGTCAAAAATGCTCACGGTTTAACCAATGAATTTTATAACGAGGTGTTCGGCAAAATCAACAACCGAGACGTGTTCGGGGTGTTTCCTATGATGCTCAGACCGAAATCCAGGGGATACATTAAACTCAAATCAAAGAATCCTTTGGATTACCCTTTGATGTATCACAATTACTTGACTCATCCGGATGACGTGGATGTATTGCGGGAAGGCGTTAAAGCTGCGATCGCCTTCGGCCAAACGAGGACCATGAAGATGTTTGGCGCCAGATTTCACAGCAAACCGGTGCCAAATTGCAAACACTTGCCACTTTTTACAGATGAATATTGGAATTGTGCGATACGTCAGTACACGATGACGATATACCATATGAGTTGCACCGCTAAGATGGGTCCATCCAGTGATCCGATGGCTGTTGTCGATCCAGAGTTGAGAGTCTATGGGGTCAATGGGCTTAGGGTTATTGACGCTTCCATTATGCCAACTATCACGAATGGAAACATCAATGCTCCTGTGATTATGATCGGAGAAAAGGGTTCTGATTTGATAAAAAAACAATGGTTAAGAAGGTCGACTAGGAAAGTTGACAGTTTTAATAACACAATTGTATGAAGCTAAGTGATTCTTGATTCTGCCATTTTAGCTACAGCAGTATGATAATATAAGTAATAGAATAAGTAGGGATTAATTTTAATTGGTAGGATCATACGGGTATATTAGTGTAAATAATGTTTGAATAAAGTGTACGGTAGTATTATTATGAATTTATATATAAATTGTTATGCATGTAATGTCAGCCACTGTATCAGTCGCGAAATATGTGAGTCTATAGTTTGTAATAGCATTTGAATTAAAGTGAATTATAAATATTTGTGTAGATAATTATTTGATTCAAAAGCAATGAGTGTTTTAGGATATTAATAATTTCAAGAGTTAATAATGACAAACAGTGATAAAAATAATTGTTATACTCAAGATTTTTTTATTTATTCATAACTAATAAATACTATTTATTAATTAAGAACAAATGAAGGTACAATTCAAATGATATGATGTGTTAATTTTGGTATAGTGTATGAAAATATTTTGAAAATAAAGTTGAAAATATAAAAAATCAATAATCTTTCGTGGCTATCTTGTTCAGTTAATTGATGCAATTTTAATTTTTCTATGCCAGCTAATTTCACTTTGGATAAGTGTGATTGAAGTGAATTTGCTCAAATAGCGTTAAAATAATTTTAATAAATAATTGTACAAAATGTGGTAATAATAAATGTTTACGTGTGTAATAATGTATGTTTATTTATAGGTTATGATTATTCAATTTTTGATATAGTATTGGAAAGTAAAATTTGCTAGTTACACAATAAAATTGAAAAATTTTTAATTCGGCTAGTTACTTTACTTCCTCACACAATATATTTAATTAAATTTAATGAAAATTTATTCTACAGAAACCTAAAACATTAGAATATATTATTTTATAATAAGAAAAAAATTATTATATTATATAACGTATTTTGAAAATTAAACTATTAAAATAATGAATTAATTAATAAATTTACATTGAAAATTTAAATATGGCATGGAGATAATATTACTTCATGTTGTTTAACCGAACTAAATTTTATTTTGTTCAAACAGTAGTTTTAATTGAATTACATGCTTATATACATATGATATTCGTACCATTGAATAAATAACAATAAAATTAAGCTAATTAATTAAATTGTAATTGTCTTTAAACATTAATTAAATGAAACTAATTAAACTTTAAATTATTGGAATATTTAAATTTGCATTAAAACCCCAAAGTTATGAAGGATACTATACTCTTTCTACAGACTTAGAATTATAGATTTCTATCAATACTTAGGAGTTACACTTATAGTTCCAATAAGAGATATATCTTTAGTAATGTATTTATAATTTTGACCTTATAATAAATTCATTTTGATCGACAAAATTATTAACATTTCAAAAAAAAAAGGTAAAAACATCTCATTACAATAATTCTTAATTTAAGATGAATATGCAAACATAGTATAAATGAGGTTTACCTCGTTAGGTTCTTGTAAAGTGAAAGTAAATAAAATTCTATATTTAAAAAGATCACCTGAACTATAACCTAATCAAATGTACTTGTCCTTCATTTCAGTTAAGTTTATATTAATCCAGTGACAATTGACGTAAATAGTTGTTTAACTGAAATATTATCTGTTATGCAGCAGTGTTTTAGTAACCGCGCGACCTCAATTCAAAATATAAGCGTTAAAATAAATAATATACATGATGTTGCACTAAAAATATTTTTATTGGATTGTATTCATAGTTAAACTTTATAAGCTCTGCAGATATAATATGACCACACTGCTAAAAAGAAACGCCTTATAGGTAATCTAATGTGACTTATTTATGACTTATTATAACAATGTCATAAACCATGTCATATAACAAAAACAATAAAAAACCCAAAATGACTATTATTTAAACCACTATAGTTGTTTCACATTTGTACATTTGATTAAAAAACTACGCGTCTTATTTAAGACACTTTGTGTCTGAAGTAAGACACAAGTATCCCTTTTTTTAACAGTGCAATATGAAATCGTTTTTTCTGTTTCTTATTATCATAAATATAATGAATTGAACTGTCTTCTAAATATATTCAATTTAACTTATAATATAGATTGTAATAATATGATATTAAAGCTTTTAGTGTATTATGAAATGTAAATATAAAGTATTTTATCAGATCTAGAATTTATTATCCATTGCATATACGCGTATAAAAACTTTAATATTGTTCAACGAAATTTTCTTCTCCAGCATACAATATAATTGACAAATTTATAACGAAATTTTTTTAAATCATTTATTAATGAAATTGTTTCAGTGACAAAAGCAATATTAAGTCTAAAAGCAATATTTCCTTACTTTCAAATATATTAAATTTTTATTTTATTATTTTGACTGTAGAATATTTTAAGCATATGTTAAAATGTGTATAGCAATAATTATTTTGTTTGGAGTATAAATGTTTGTGTATATATTATAGTTTATATAAATGAGACAAATTAAAATATGAATATGAATATTAATTATAAAATCTCTAAATTAATGCACCACTGCTGTAAACTTGAATGAATTAATATTACGAGTCTATATGTATAATCATTCAAATACACAAATTGTCAACACATTTAACGATATTACCAGTTGCAGGTATTATTATGAAGTTATTTGAAATCCAAATTTTGTGAAATGTACAATTTTCAAAGCTAAGTACAGTAATTTTGCGGTAGAAATAATTTTAACTTATGCAAAACTAAACGATTGCTACTTGTTATACGGCGGTATATTGTAAAACCACAAATCAAACTGTGATTGCGAATTCTGATATTAGTGTATCATAGATCAGATATAATTGTGAAGTCACGTTCCATAATAAAATTAATATAATATTTATTTTGATACTTTTTTCAATAGTTATACTTTGAAAAACAAATACCTACTACGATATATAAATCTGAAGCTTTATATATGACACTTTTCAGAGTCATCAAAAAACAACAATTTAACGTGAATGATGTTTGTCAACAAACAAACATTACAGCTATAGCGCAGTAAAATATAATATAACAAAAATTAAGTATAAACTTAGGATTTTTAGGCATAATTTTTCTGTGTTGACAAACATCGTGCCCAATTGTTGTTTTGGTAAAGTAATTGTTAATAGAAGTTTGTTTTCGTGATAGTATACATTTACATTTATTAATGTAACATGCGATAATTATTACCACTACAAACAAAGTTTTGTTATGAAAAACTACATACATAAGTATCCGTATTCTGACAAATATATTATGACAATATATATTTGTTTAATAATAGGATAATATGTAATTTGTTAAGTTAAATATAATTACAGTTTAATCTAAATTTAAACAATCGTAATAGTATGTTTGTAATACGAGAAATGTCCATTAGAATATAAAGGAAAAAAATAAATTAAAATAATTTGTTTCTTAGATTTTTGATCCGTGAATATTATGTCAAAAGTGTACGTGACGGTCAGTCAACAAATGAAAGTCAATTTCACCTGTCGGCATGTTGTGCAATGTATACTGCGGTAAGTAAAAATTGCAAAATGACAATTGTATGTTTATAATATATATCATATATGCAATAAATTTTATTATTTTTCAAACAATTGTTTTAAATTAAATTATTATTATACTGATAATAGTCCTGTTAAATGATGTAGAGTGACTAATGCCGCTGACCTTGATATAAATTTGATTACTTATTTTAGCGATTTGAATTGATGAATCTATAAACTTTTGATTAGTGCCCATAACTATATAATTATATTATAAATATGTTTGTTTTTATTAATATGTATTATATTGAATATTTTGTTTGATTATGAATTTTATAATGAACCAATTAACTGGTTGAATGATAGAAAGTCTTTAATAGTTTTCATACTTTGTAATTTATTTGATAAATGTTATAATGCAATAATTCGACTGCCTTCATTGGTTGTCAGGACTAATATAGTAGCAATAATTATTATTTCATAATTTTCTACGTGATATATGTTATTTTAATTAATACAACAAAATTAATAATATTTTAGGCCAGCAGGGAGAAAACTTAAGTCTATTTTTTAACATTTTTAATGGATAAATTTGAATAAATATAAAAAAGCTTAGACGATGACGGCGCTGCATATTGACGTGAGGAAAGAATTAAAATTACCCATAAGATTGCTAGCGCAATCTATAGGTGAAAGTTATATTTATTATGACAAACTTTAGTCGATAATAATGGCAACTGTAGACAAGTTTTTAGAAACGTAGATAAATGTATATAAATGTCCATATCACGGAAAGTTCTTATATAATTTCAATGGATTTAACTTTGAAATAATTATTTCAATAATAAATATATACATTCATTATAAATACTCTATTATAATTACAATAATCCAGTATATAGAAGGATATTAGTATTACACTCTTAGAAATAATCCATTTGACGTAAAATTTTAATATTTTGGAATAAATTAATTACAGAAAGAAAACATAAACTCACGAAAATAAAAATAAACAAAGTCACATTACGTAAATCTATTTTCTTTGTTTATGTGACGAGTTTGTATTTTGTGACTTTTTTAATCTGTTTTTAAATTTCTAAAATCTTGAGATAAAAAGATCGTTTTAAAAGTGTGTTTATAATATAATTATTAAAAATATAATTTTAATTAACAATTTATAATTGAATAAAGCTTATTAAAAATGCTCATATGTGATCGATATTAAAATAAAAACATGAACAAAATTTGAACAGTGCACATCCTTGTGCACATATAAAAATGTCAATTTTTTTTTCAATATACTGCTATTAAATAACAGTAGTAACTTTTAGTTATATACTTTAATGTCGTCAATTTATCATTAACACCAATTTTTTATTGAGTTTAATTTTTTCGAGTATATCCATTTAAATTCAATAAGAATTATTATTGCAATATATAAATTAAAATATTAAATAATTATTTATAAATATTTTTTAAATAATTGTATGGTAAATTTAATGTGAATCTAGCAAATTATAAATATAAAGTTCATGAATCAATTTTAATGTTTTGTAAAACTATTTTGGAAATCTATATATACATATGTATGACCGTCAATACATATATAATAATAATTTATATTATAATTTAATTTATAAGTATATAATACTTATAATTTAAAGCATTATAACATAATGCTTTATAATCATTAAAAGCATTATATATATATAAGAATTTAGAAGTTGCTATTATTCTTATTATAATTAGAGAAAATAAAACCTATTTGAAAAATTTAGAATACCATATAAAAATTCAATTACATCAGAAGAGATATTTAAATCTGATATAAGTGGGCATTAATATAATTCAACTAACAGACACTGCAGAGCAATGAATAAAGAAACAACAGTGTCAATTATCGATAGCTTTTGCAAAATGAACATACGCAATTTATTATCAAGGGGTGCGGCAGAATCATGAACAGCCATGGTTACGGCTTTGTTAAAAATAAACACATTTTGTACTATTTACTGCTACTATACTATAACATGAACTAAAATAAAAAATAATTTTAATATATATTCTATAAATTCATAGTTTATTTCTAAAATACATTAGATATTTATTAAAATATATCATATATTTATATATTATATATATTATAACATTTCAAACATAATAATTAAAATTTAATTAGGCAAACAAAAATATATAATTATACTTTCAAAAGTAATTATGGTATAAATTCTATATATTCATTTACTCTATCGGTAATTTATTTTTATTATAATTTTTCAATAATGATTATACAATTTATTATATTGTAATTTTCATTATCAAATTTATAACAATGATCATTTGTTAATATGATATATTCTAATATATTATATTATTAATGCAATAATTGTTTACGATTTTACTTTTATAATAAGTAAATCAACAATAATAACGAAATTATTATTTACTTGCAACTCTAGATTACGTGAGGAAATTCACGTATACATTTGTGTTTATTAACATTGGCATTCATTGCTTTCTACACTAAAAATACAGGTGTAAATAGGACAATGTCGTGCGTCTGACATTCCGGAATCACTTTTTCTTTCTGACTTAATCAAAATTCTAAACATGAATAAACTTTAGTTGCCAATAAAGTGAAATGCAGAAATTTCTAAATTATTATACGAGTGCTAGTACGAAGGAAGTATAATTGTTTATCTTTATCATATATTTTAAAATTTATATGAACTTCTCTTTAAAAATTTGTTTATCAAAAATTCATAATATAAACGTTATAATAATAGAAAATTGTATACATACATTATATATATAATATAATAATCATTATGTTACAATTTCACATTTTGAGAAATATAAAACTTTATATTTGTTATGGAATATTTTTTTATTTCATATAATTTTATTAAAATGTACCTGAGATGTGTTCTTATACCTCGTATTTTTTTTTAGTAATTACCAATGTAATTGAAACATTTGATTTCAGTCATTGAGTAAATAAACTATTCGGATTATTTGACATTGTCAGAAACTATTATCATGAAATTAATCTTTGATCAGATGTTAATTCACAATTTGAGAATGAACTTTAAATTTTAAGAAATTATAGTAAATATTTAGCATAATTTATATGTAATTTAAATGTACTTATTTATGTAATTAGTTATATTATTATTTATTTATTCTATTTATTCGATCTATATTTTATATATTTAAATACACAATTTTATCCACTGTAAACAGTTGTGACAATTGAGAGATTATTATAATCAACATGATTAGTAACGAAGCCAATTTAATCTTTTAATCAACTTTTAATACTGCAAATGGTATTTGCAAGACTGATGATAAATGCATTTCATTATATAATATGATATTATAAATAGCCAAGGGTGTAAATAAATATATATTATTATAAACGTAGTAAGGAATTTATTTAAAGAAATGTATATTTAAACATTAGAATTTTTCATGTAAATAATAATATTTCACATTATTTGTGTAATATATTCTTGCAAGAATAGTATTTATTGATAGTAAATTTATTATCTTAATTAATTGCTTTTAATATATTTTGTTTTAAGTTTATTCATTTTATTGTTATTAATTTAAATAAATTGAATACAAAATAATTCTCTTTAATGCTATAGATATTTTATTTAATTCGAATTTAGGGGAGATTACCGTTTATCGGCCCAAAAAGTCACTCAACTACAAAACTTTTTTTTCTTAGAAAAAAAGTTTTTCGTAAAATTAATTTACGTAATTATTATTTGTACTTTTTGAAAAAATTATAATTTTGTTCTTTATAATATTATGATTAATGTTAATGCTATAAATAGAGATTTCTAAAATTATGTAAAATTACACTATATATAACGTAATTTTACAAATTATGTGTATAATTTTGCACAGCGTGTAACACTGCATATAATTTCTAAAATTATACTACATGTAATGTAATTTTACCCATTTTTTTAATTTTCAATCTACAAAGTAATCATGCGAAACAAACGAAACGAAAATTGTTTAAAAAGTATAAATTAAATTTGGCTCCATACATCTATACTTTCAATAAAACAATATCGGCAGTAAAATAAGTGTAGCAATATATGAAAGATAATCTTTTACTTTGTTGTTTTTAACTTGATTTAGATTTTAAATAATCCTTGTAACTACATATGTTAGACACTATTATATCATATTAATAATAACAACGATATAGGATAATATTATGTAAACACAATAAAAACATTTTTTTAAATCTTGTAAATAGTGCCCTCGACTTGATGACAGAACTTTCATAAAAGTACAAAATATTATTAACAAGTATGAAACATAATATTAATTAATAAAAAAAAGATTTTTCACATGAGTAGAATTGTGAAACAAATACAATACATCCCACTTTAAGTATATAAAATTTCTTATGAATGGGTGTGAAAACTTAACATTAATTTCTAATGCACGCAAGTGTGTATAAATTTGCTGCAATTGATATTGCATATATTGCCAAAAGTATTAACATTGAAATAAGTACATGAATTAGGCTAAAGTAAAATTTCATTTTAATAGTGAAAATAAAAAATGCAATTATTTAATCTCATTATTCAACGCGTCTATATTATTAGAGAAATTTCCAAATAGTAGACGTCTGCGAGATACTCGTATACCCAATATATCATTATCTCGACAATTTTGAATATTTTGTCGATTTCCTATTTATATTGAAAATCGTTTACATCACGCAAACGCGGTAATGCCAAGTAATTGGTGCTTCATAAAAAATAATTATGCCTCGTATAGAGGTGTTTACAGTGCGCTTAAATTTCATGCGGTTTTCTTCTATGGTTTTTGCATTTTTTATGATGCCAAAAATTACTATAATTATAATTTTTAATACACGGTTCCCAAATATCAAGCCACAATGTCAGTGATTTAAATACTGAACTTAATATAAATGGTTTATCGTATTTTTTTATCGATACATAAATTATACCAAATACTATAAACAATAAGTTTTCTCCGCATAATTTTGCAATGAAATACACCAAGCATCTCGATTACCGCAAGTTTACGGTCAAGGTCGTTCAGAGGATTCGATTGTAACCGACGTCTTATTCGCGCGAAGATCGTATCTCTCGTGATGAGTCTTAAGCTGAATGGCTTCACCAAGCGAAAAGAGAGAAAGTGCTCGACTAAAATCACCTCGTCTCTCACGAAAGTGAAGTGAAAGATCATTCGACGTAATCAAAGGTGATAAGTGCGTAATTGTCCAAAAGCATAGGTTCGAAACTTGCTCCGTTATTAATGCAATTATATTTAAATTGGCTTTAAATGTTTCGCTTCGTAATCGAGTGCATACGTTGTTTGCACTGCTTAAGTTGCTAAATTTCGTACTTCGAGATAAGTTGCGAAATTGATAGATATATATATATGTATATTGTCGTAATGTAATCACTTATTTTATACTCACGCATTCATCATTTGTTTATTCGGGGTACAAATTCGATTTCTTATAGCTCACCTGCAACATAAAAACGGAGTATTGAAACATAAATAATTTGACAAATTGTATCTAAATATTTACGGAGTTAATAATATTGAAACAACACTCTTAAAGAAAGAAAATATTTGTACACGTTATTTGACATAACTATATACGTATTTGATCCTGCTTGGAGTTTCACTTATTCATAACATTCGTGTCGAACCGAAATAAGACAGGCAACGACACAATCAGACACGTGGTTTATTTTGCAACCGAGCGAGCATTTTCGAAAAACGCTTTGGCACTTCCTAAATGTTTTGCACGAAATATATTTTTTTCCGTCGTAGCCACGAAATGCTGAAAGTGAAAAGAAGTGAAATTTAACTTTCTCGGCCGAATCTGCGTCGACAAATAAAAAATCAAGTGTTATTGCGATCGTTTAATATATTATTGCTATCTATAAATCATTATCCGCAACGATAACATCAAACTATTAGACAAACAATCCGTTGTTTTGGTGTCTCGTGAATATTCTTTAGCGTAATTGTGTGTACGAAGCAATTGAATATATTACATCAGCATGGTGTGCACGTGGCGCGTTGTATCTTTTTTAATTTAATTATAATTTTGCGTGTGGTGGGTGATTACAAAGTTTCGTGGATTATAATAAAGTAATCAATCTATTAGACTTAGTCAAATACGTGTCTTTTATTCATTAAACAATAAAATCCGTACCAGAACTTTACTGGTTTATGTATCATAATTATCTGCAAAATGAACATTAATTCTATATTAATTGCAATTAAGTTTGATAAGATAGTTCAATATTGTACACATTTATTATCTATACAAGAAAGTCAAGTATATATTGTTTATGAATTAAAACATACTTATTATTTTGTTATAACTCAAGTTTTTTATATATAATATATATAATAGATATCTTAAAAGAATCACGTACATTTGTTTTTGATAAACAATTGAGTCAAAGATTATACAGAATCATATGATTTTGCATTCACTTGAATTCTATTGTAGGTGAATTTCTGAATATTAAAAAATGTATATACATATTATTAACAAGAGCAAGTATTGCTTAAATTACTAGAGCGGAGCCGTTAATTGCAATCTTGGATTTTAATCGATGTTTTGCAATTGTAACTTAATAATGATAAAATGATTTACACTTTTAATTTAGGGTTTGAAGAAGTTTACTGATAAATATATAAATATGGATTTGACATGTAATAAATTATATATATATATATATATATAAGTTAAGGCACAGTGAAACAGCAAAATAATAATATTAGAGTTAATACAAAAGAATTTCCCTTTAATATTATTCCATATATTAAAGTTAATTATTATATTTTAAAGAAAAATATAATCCTTTGTTGATAAAGTTAATCGCGAGTGAATATTTTTAATTGTACAATTATATATAGTTTAAAACATTCGTTATTTTAATGTAGGTACTTTTCATTTTAAGTTTATAATTCGTAATGAACAAACATTAAATTAATTAATAATAATAAAAAAATAATAATTAAAGATAACTATAATAAAAACTTAAAATTCGAGTTCAACGATCAATAAATATATATATATATATACTTATTAATACTTTGAACGTGCATATATATTTCACTTATATATTATGAATTTTCATAGTCGGAAAATTAATATTCTGTATACATATATATATATATATATATATATATTAATTGTTATAAAGATAATATATATAGTATTATGTTTGTTTTTAACTCTGACAGTTGTGTCACTACACATTGCTGAAAAACAAAATCTTGTCACGATTTCGAGTTATATAAAAAACATAGACTGAAGATAAGATATTTTCTGGTGATTTAGTGCAGATGAAAATAATTGGGTTACAATGATATTGGGTTTGGCCGGCTCTAATTAAACGTGAATCGCGAATTAGATGAATTGTGATTTGAGTGAAGTTGGCAATGAAAGGTGTCAGTGGGGATTCCTCACGGGTTCCAGACTGGTTTTCACTCTTCGCGCTCACCTCACCATACAGTACACGCCGAAACGCCTTCCAATTCAGCCGGTGCAAAACGCTCCTGATATGATATGCGGCGGGTGTTTCGTTGTCACTAAGCGCGTTAACGAATGTCTGGAAATGATTGGTGTTTCGCCCGGAATACAATAATTAACCTAAAGTGTTGTTTCATTAATCCATACAATGCAATATTTTGAGAAAGTTTGTGAATTTCGAGCGAAGCCACCGGATTGGTGACGAGTAACGGTAAGTTAAAAAATGTCAAAAAAACAGAAAACGGTGTTTAAAAGTTTTGATTTACAATTTACTGGATAAAACCACGATTATCTGTATATACTTGTTGATTATTAAAGTTCTACTGTCGCGTAGACAATTTTGTCGTTGTATTCGAGAAAACCTGAAAATTGTGTTTCCATTTCTCGCGCAACGTTTGTGCGCGTTATTTGTGTCGGGCATTTAAATTTGAAACTGCGGAATGAAATGTCACGAGACAAAACTAACACAATACTTAATATAGTACGGAGATTTGCTCGTAAGTCGGGCGACAACTATATGCTTAATGTAGAAAGTCGTGAATACCGAAAGGCGAACTGTTTTAATATAGATAAGCAGCGTAATAGTGTATTCTAAGGACAGTAGAGAGAGTCTCTCTTCTCTTAAATATATAAAATTCTTTGCTCTCGTAAATCATTATAAACCGCTTATTTGAGAAACTTAAAGGCAAAAGTCAAGACTTTCTGTAATTATTAGGTACCCGTCGCAGACGTTCGTTTGATTCGCTCGGAGAAAAAGTCTATCTTGAAATTACTTATCCATATTCATAAAGCATAAGTTTGGTATGTAATAATATACGGGAGAGGTGTGTTGTGTGACTGATTCCAAGGCAATGACTTACTTTGCGATGGAGATTCAACGACCGATTGTCTTTCGTATTTTAATTATATCGTTTTGTTTATACAAATTTGAAGCGCTTGTAATTTGATTTACGCATCAATAATCTTCGGACGGTGTTATTAATGTTAATGAAATACTTTTGTAGAAAACAAGGAATAGCTGGTGTCGCATGTTAGCGACATTGAAGAATTTGAAGCCGTATGGCGAACGTTTGGTGGATGAAAACAAACATCCGGTGGCTAAGCAAAAATGCCGGCAGGACTGACCACCTTAGCCGGAACTGCGACTTTACTGGGTTGGAGTTTGGTTCCGCTCTTTGCTATCGGTTTCACGGTTTTCCGATATAATAATGCAGATCCAGAGTCGCATCCGATTGATACAAAAGAGGTTTAATATACTAATTTTAATATCATTCAAAGTATATGTATACATATATACATTTATGAACAGTTAATAATGAAATCAATTTTGATGTTGTTACTTTGATAACTACGATAATAATAATGTATAATTGCAATTTAAGTTATTTTCGAATTAAGAATTGTTTTTAGTGTTTATAAAAATCATGTTTGTTATTTAATATAAATGCGCAATTTAGTAAGATACACGCAGAAAAATATTCCATTAAAAATTACTGAAAGTTCAGTATATATTATTAAAAACACAGTAACTCGCGGACAAAACAAAAATTCAGTCGGAAAATACCGAACTTTTACTGTAAACATTGTTGAATTTTCGGTATATATTTACAAACGTTATTGAAAAGTTCGGTATTTTCTGACTGAATTATTGTTTTGTATGTGAGTTACAATGTTTTTAATAATATTTACTGAACTGTCAGAAATTTGTAATGGAACATTTTTATGCGTGTAAAGCCCATGGAATAAATTTATATTTAAATACACAAATTTTAGTTAAATATAATTCAATACACTGTTCAAAAAAATGTGTTTTATTTAAAAGACAAAGTGACTTGTTTAAGACGTCAACTGTCTCAATACGAGATACTTGTGCGTTTTATTTAAGACACTACCATGATACTTATTTTTACGGCGTATATAATTTATTAATATATTAATAAAGCTGGAATTTTTATTTTATTAAATAACAACATTGAGTTAGATGAATATTCAATTTGTTATTATTCAGTTCAAAATATGAAATATCAACTAATATTTTTAATTATATCTTTCTTATACATTTTTTATTTATAATTAAAATTAATGAATTAATTTCTTTTAATTAAAAACCTAAATTGATATTTAATATGTTGAACTGAGTAAAATTGAATATATATTACAAATTGTTAATATTAAATATATTTCAACAAACATTCAACATTTACATAATAAATTATTATTTAAATCTGTTATAAGTTTAATAATTACATTTTTAGTAGTAAAATAATAAACCACGTCGTTTTAAAAAATATTGGTTTGAATGAAAGAAAGAAATTTTGACACGATATTCTTTCTTATGGAAAATAGAAGACAATACTAAATAAGATATATAATTAATGAATAACAGATCTTAATACACCGTGTACTTGTTCCTACCATAAACGTGACTTTCATTTATATTGCACAACGTCAGAATTGACGATTTTTGTTTTGCATATTTATTCGTTTAAAAAGTTATTTTGATTATGAATTCATTTAAATTATTATTTTATTTATATAAGAACCGTAATCAACATAACAATTTACATTTAATAAATGTTTACAGTTACACAGAATGTATGATTTCATCGTTATTGGGGGAGGCAGTGCCGGAGCAGTTGTGGCCTCAAGATTATCTGAAATTCAAAATTGGACAGTATTGCTTATAGAAGCTGGAGGCGATGAAAATGAAATTTCAGATGTGCCTGCGTTAGCCAGCTATACCCAGTTATCGGAAGTAGATTGGAAATATCAAACTGCGCCTCCTACTACATCTGCTTATTGTTTGGCTATGGTTGGTGATAGGTGTAATTGGCCACGAGGAAAAGTACTTGGAGGAAGCAGTGTACTGAATGCCATGGTTTACGTTCGAGGAAATAGGTATGCATGTAATGTACAAATTTTGTTCATTACCTTAAAAGGATACTCAAATGCAAAATTGCGAACTTTGGGAGATCAAAATTTTAGATTGTGATAATAAAAAATTTAATAATGATGAAGAAAAACGAAAAGATTAAATTAAAGTAGTATGCTGATTTAAACGGTGCAATAAATAATACTGCTCGTATACAATGATTTTAAATCTAGTCATTATATATAGGCGTTTCACAACAATAGTACTATTAGAATGTGTGGTTTTGTAATGAGTAATACACTATTAAGTAATTTTTTTGTATTTTTTACAATTTGTTACAAGTTGCATATAGATTACAACACTGAGACAAGTAATAAGTTGACAAAAATAGAAAAATATATTGACCTAACAGGTTTTTCAATTTAAAAGAAAATTTATTTGTACATTAGTATGTCTTGTAGATGATATATCATATTAAATTTAACATAAAAACGTGTATAAATATTACTTAACACAGTAAATATATATGTATAATATATCCTTCTGCGTTTGTAAAATATTATTCAGAATGATTTAAATTATATTTATAACATTAACTAATCAGACGTTAAATATGTTTTAATTATTCTGAATCAATTAATTATGTGTATTATTTTCTAATTATATCAATATTTTTCAAGCAATTAAATTACATGTTTTTATTATTAATAATAATGCTATAATTTTTCATAATATAATTTAAAGCATTAATCAAATATATATTATATGTGCAGTATAAACTAACTATTTAAAATAAACACTGTATAAACGAGTAATTAATTCTTACTAATTATATAAATAAGTTGTCTAAGATAAATTCACACAAGATTTGTGATAATATTCATACTTAATATTTATTTGCTTATGTTCATTTATCAACGATTAGACTGTAATCTATAATCAATTAAACTTATATACATATATACGTCAATAATACATCAATGTACTTAATGAACAAATCGTTATTTTAAATCAATCGATTATAGATTAGTTTCAATCCATTTATTTACGCACTGAATTATACGGGAGTATAGTTTCCTAGTTGAAGTATATAAGAATAAATAAAATACGCATAATAAATAAGGTATTAAATTTGTAAAATTAATAAAGTAAGTAATTAATGCAAAATATTAGATTTTAGTAATTTTTTTATCAGTTACACAATTTTTTATATGTCATGGAAAATAGTTACATTTATTAACATTTTTTTTTGCTTATAACAATAATTTAATCTGGTAATAATTGCTTAGTTTTGTGATGTGCACCTTACTTCAAAAATAAGTATAATAAATTTGTATTAATTTAAGACACCAGTTAACGTAATTATAGAGATCAATGGTCTGAATAAAAGACACTTGTGCATTTCAGTAAGAAATTGGTGTCTTAGATTAAGACATTACCATAATATTTATTTTTGTAATGATTGTACGATTAAGAAAACAAAAGAGTTATTACGAATAATAATATTATATAATAGGCATTTATGGATATTTTCAATTAATAAAATTCTTATATGATGTAAAGTGAATATTGTTTCATTTTTACAGGAATAACGATGAATGTTAATTGTAATATTTCAATGACTGTAAATGTACAATATTAAATAAATAATACAAAAACATGTTTTTTTTATAATTATAAAGATAATATAATTATGTATATAAGACATTTCGTCAGCTGTTTTATTTTTGATTTAATTTTCTTAAGTACGTCATCGCAATGATGGTTGTACTAATTTAATCATGACAGTCTGTACTTCTTTTATGAATCCCAAATCACTCATTATTTCTAAGTAGTTTTTAAGAAACAGGTTGTTTATGTAATTCTGCTTTGGACACTAATTTAATATGATTAGAATTAAATATACAACATTAAATATATATAACATACAGCTTTCTACGGTAGATTTAAAAACTCTTGATATTATATTAGAAATTGTAAAACTATGTCATTAGTATTTATATTAATTAAATTAATAATGTCTACATCAAATTAATAACATAATATAGACTAAAACTTATATTTAAATTCCTTTAATGCGTTAAATCAATTATTACTTCGATATTCAACTTTCCATTAAGAGTATTCTCGTCACGCATTCTTCTCGCGTGATAACAACCGTTAACTAAAAATTATCTACGCAATAATTTGTTGCAGTCATTCAAAAACTGATAATTACAGTCTATCCATATTTCACGCGTGTTGTAGTAACCGTAATATGAGTCTAAAAAATGTACTCAAGGTTGTTTATCTCTTTCCACCGATATACTTTCACTCTTTAGTCTCCTCACACACTGTTTGTCTTTCTGCAGACTTGATTATGACAATTGGGCCAAAATGGGCAATCCAGGCTGGAGCTACGATGAAGTGCTGCCATATTTCATCAAATCTGAAGATAATCGAAATCCTTATTTGGCGCGCAGTCCCTACCATGGAACGGGGGGATATCTGACTGTGCAAGAAGCGCCATGGCGAACGCCTCTATCTTTAGCGTTTATACAAGCTGGTGCCGAATTAGGATATGAAAATCGCGACATCAACGGTGCCAATCAAACGGGCTTCATGCTCACTCAGGGAACCATTAGACGCGGCAGTCGATGTTCGACAGCGAAAGCCTTTCTGCGTCCTGTCAGAAATCGACCGAATTTGCATATTGCAATGAACGCACAAGTTGTTAAAATCAATTTCAATGACGAGAAAAGAGCGACGGGAGTTGAATTTTTTCGAGGCGGAATCAAGCAAAGTGTTCGCGTTAGAAGAGAAATTATTTTATCTGCCGGTGCCATTGGATCTCCACAGATTTTGATGCTGTCAGGTGTAGGACCGAGAGAACATTTAGAACAATTTGGAATACCTGTCATATCCGACGTCAGAGTTGGAGATCACTTACAGGATCACGTTGGACTGGGTGGACTTACTTTTGTAATCAATGATCATATTACCTTCAAGAAAGATCGGTACCAAAACTTCCCAACCATGATGGAATATATTATGCACGAAAGAGGTCCGATGACCACTCCTGGGGTGGAAGGACTAGCGTTCGTTAATTCCAAGTTCGCTGACAAATCGGGCAATTATCCGGACATACAATTTCATTTTGCTCCTAGTTCCATCAATTCTGACGGTGGAGATCAGATCAGAAAGATTTTAGGCTTAAGGGATGCCGTTTATAATACTATGTACAAACCTCTTTTAAAAGCTGAAACGTGGACGATTCTGCCTTTGTTACTTAGACCAAAAAGTTCAGGTTGGATAAGATTAAAAAGTAGAAATCCTATGGTATACCCAGAAATTGTTCCAAATTATTTTACACATAAAGAGGATATGGACATATTAGTGGAGGGAATTAGAATTGCCATGGCCGTTTCCAACAGCACTGCGTTTCAGAGGTTCGGATCGAGACCGTTAACTATTCGAATGCCAGGATGCCATCGATTTCCATTCGATACGTATGATTATTGGGAGTGCGCCATTCGACATTTTACATTCACCATTTACCATCCTACTGGTACTTGTAAGATGGGTCCAAAATCAGATCCTAATGCGGTAGTGGATGCGAGATTGCGTGTTTATGGAGTCAAAGGTCTGAGAGTCGCGGATGCATCCATAATGCCGGAGATCGTAAGTGGAAATCCAAATGCCCCAGTGATAATGATAGGGGAAAAGGTTAGCGATATGGTTAAAGAGGATTGGCGCGTCAAACAACGAATGGTCAGAAGGTGAAGCCGTTTCGTGGCAGGTCGAAGTTAAAGGTTTCTCATGTACTTAACGTAATCAAAAAACGTCGGGTAGTTACCCGTCTTAACATATAGTTTATTTAGCGAATACAGATTATTTATTATTGTTATTTAGGATAAATAATTCAATTTGATTGAAATATTTTCAAGACACAGTGAAATAATTCCGTGTGAAATTATAACGAACATAGAAAACGGTTGAGGTTACATGATATGTAATTGTTAGAACTCTATTGATTGTGATTCCATATTTTACGGTTATGTAGTGCCTTTGAAATCATTTTAACTTTTCACTGGAATATTATTGTACATTTTCACTTAATTATTTTTCTGTGTTAAGAAATAATACACGTTAGATCAAAAAGATTCTAACTGAAAATAGGAGAAAAGATCGAAACTAATTGTGGATTTTCTTTCTTTAATTTAAGTCACAAAGAAGTCCGCAATTTTATTTAGTTACTTTTTATAATTTATGAGATTTGCGTAAAGTATGTAATGATGCGCAACATCAAGTATTTATATATGAAACAATGAAAATGTGTCTTGTGTAATATATAATTGTGTAATGTACTTGTGGGCAGTATTTATGTTACGTACATTAAGAATATGTTATAGTTGATATTTGTATTAAAAGTTGTTGTTTATTTATTGGCAATTCTTGCCAATTCTAATTTGTAATTGCTTGTTAATTACAATAAAATTGATATCGAAAAATGTGAATATTATACTTGATCATCGTGATTAATAAATACTCTTTTTTCAAAACGTCTTCCTTCTTGCGTTGAGTCATCAAAACTATATAACCACAAATAGAATATGAACCGATAAAAGAGAAATTAAACGCGAACAGATCATTTGCAGTGACTGCAACGTGGAAAGTCGAATTATTATCCGGCGAGTGAGTGCACTTTCTGGGAAAGGTGAACGGTTTGATTTATGCTAATACGTGCAAAGCGGTAAAGGCCCATAGTTTGTAATAATTCTTCTAATCTTAGTCTAGACAAGTGCACTAATGAAAGATTACTTTTATAATTGATAACAAATTAGGGTCAAATTCGAGTAAATATGATATAAATGCGTTTTCATTAACTCAGACGGAATCTACCATCTATTATAAGAATTGTTCTCGTTGCTATTTTTAAAGATAATGACAATGATGGAGTGTGTATAACTTTAAAAATTTATTTAAACCATAATAATGAAACTTTCATTTTACCTACGACACCGGTTATTAATTAATCATTTAGATTACAATTAGATTATTTATATTCTCATTTTGACATTGAATTAATATTAATAATTTATCCTTATAACAAATATTATTTCAAGGGTATTATTTAATCTTTGTCTAATTAACATATACGATATTACATATTATTATATAATTTTTGATTTTTATATTCGCACATATAACTTAATATTCATTTAAATATCAATTTTTTATTTCTAACGTGTATAGAGTTCCGAACTGAACTAGTAATGAACATAATTATCAGCTAATTAATACGATGTTATCTATATGATAGAAACTTATTACTGTTCGCATTATATTTTGAGTACGGCACAAAAATATTCTTAATTATCCTCATAGGCCAGGATTATTATTCAGGTTCTCTTTTCTCTTTTTATTTTTGACTTTAATTATGTAAAACCGCAAAACCACTCCATTTATTGTCACATTGTATAGTAAATTATTCTTTATACTTAATCTTGTCTTTATTAAACGCGTTTTCATATCACATATATAATGTAGTTTAATGACGAACATCTCGATTCTGCATTTTTTCCCTTAACTTTCACACGCTTTCAAACTGTCTGTATCAACAGATTTTATTTTTTAATATGTTGTTTTTTCAAAATATTTTACGAGATTTATATTTCATTCAGTTGCGATCATCTTGTTCTCTGATCGTTAGTATATTACTTCCGGTTTTAATGTATTTACGATTGTGAGTAAATTTTAATCAAGTAGAAAGATACTGGATATAAACATAACAATGATAACATTTATATTAAATTTAAACGGTTGTGCAATTTCAAAAGGATATTTAATAAATTGGTTTATTATTGACTGAGCAATATTTATATATGATGATTTTTAACGACAATTTTATATTAAACAATTTTTTTATGAATTTGATTTTGCAAACTAGTATTATATAACTATTAAAATTAAAAATAATAATTTCTGTTTTTAATAAACATGTAAAAAATTATAATTGTTTAATAAATAAAAAAATTTAAGAGACCAACAACTGACCTCGTGCAGTTAGCAGTTTTCTTACCGGAAATTCGTAAAGAAAGACTTCAGTAGAAAATTAGAGCGTGTACAAATATGCCTAATACATACACACATATGTATAT
>JABFQC010000107.1:0-37740 GCA_022817085.1 Psilanteris sp. ZL-2020
CTACTAGCTGGTTGGACTTTATAACTCGAACGACGCACATAAAGAAACAATTAAACGGCACTTTTACATCTCTTTAAAGCGAATAAAGGATGGCATGAAATGTTTACGTATTATAGCGCGCAATCTGGGTTTGTTGCGATTTGAACAGAGGCTTCTTACAGGTCCCAGAAAGCGCGAACGCGGCTCTTTCATCGTGCTAATTTAGCACCGTCAGCGACTCCATGTGTCATTCTAATAGCTAAAGCGACGTGCACCTTTTTAATAACTCAAGCTCGCTTTTCGTAAGGCTGTCTTTAATTTGCGTGGGACACGCTCCTTTGGGCTTTACGGTCTGTGGCATTTTTTCTCATTCTCGCTGTGGATCTTCGCGGTTCGGAACCAAACCGCAAAGAAGAGGTGCAATGAAATAAAAATGAAGAGGAGATTTTCCTAGGGATGGTGTATGAAGAATAAACGAAGCGCGAAGACCGCAAGGACAGTTCGCAGCGACAGGAAACAATTACGCA
Organism: Psilanteris sp. ZL-2020; assembly: GCA_022817085.1. Taxonomy (NCBI): domain Eukaryota; kingdom Metazoa; phylum Arthropoda; class Insecta; order Hymenoptera; family Scelionidae; genus Psilanteris; species Psilanteris sp. ZL-2020. The sequence continues at coordinate 507 of JABFQC010000107.1, forward strand.
AGATAAAATGACAAGAGTGGATACCTTCACGTTCGCAGGAATTAATTTCTTGCAATGAATTCCTTAGACAATTAATGGACGGTTTTTATAGTTGGAGAGGGACAATTGGAAAGGGACCGTTAATGCAAATGCGCTATTTTTTATCATTAGATGAGGCTTTAAAAAGTTGTTTGTATTATGTGGACTCTTAACAACGTGAAATTGGCCTCAGGATCAGATCTTAGGGAATAATAGAAAAGACATTCTTTTGCGTATCTGGCACACTTTAAATCGTCGTTTCATAATCTAAAGTAGGTCTAAGAGTTGGTTCACGTAATTAAATATGAATTGGATTAAAAATGGTTTCTCATAATTGTTAAATACGAAAAACTTATTCAAATATAGAAAAAAGAATTATATAACGTGTAGGTCCCTAGTAATTTGATTAATGTATGAATCATATATTTTTAATATATGATTAATATATTAATATATTACCATTATATTTGTAATTATTATTTTATTATATGATCAATATATTAAAAATATATAATCAATAAATGATATTCACTTTTTTCATATATTGAAAATATATGATTAAGATATTAATCAAATTACTAGGGTCAGATAAATTCATATGTATCGTTGGTATAAGATTGATATAATTTACACAGGATAGGAAGGATAAAATAAGGATAAAAACACAATTTTCGATTCACTAAAATTTTATTTCATCGTCTCTCTGACAAATGGTCTGATGTGAACAGTACCCATACTCATATTTTTCTATAACATATGTATATTTATTTATAATTTTATATGTATAGTTCGTTTCTTCGTTCTCGACTATTTTCAGCATACAAAAGGATACAGGCACACAAATATCAAATATGCATCTTCGGTACTCAACGATATTATTGATTGTAATTACACTCAGTAGTACCCGTTAAGAATATTTTACAATTATTTACAATGCAGCTCTATAGCTCGTCGAGCTATTTTTGCAACGATACGTATACTATATATATAATATATGATACACATATATATATTACATCTGTACACGCAATATATATATGTATAAATTGTAGACTGTATGTATGTACATTTGAGAATGAATAAGAACAAAACTGATCGCACATAAGCCCGCGGCGAGGTGTCATAATTGTGTCACTCCGCATGAATCCTAATCGCGCTCTGCGTGGGCGCAATTCCGCATTCGCACAATTTCAAACGCGCGCTCAATTTAACAATTAAGTTGCGCGAATCGGGCGAGCTTTTTCTATGCAACACCGTACGATGGCGCGGCGCTCAAAAATCGTGTTCCATCGAATCGATCGATTACAATTTCGCACGAAACGCTGCGCATTTTCGCGAAAAATCGAATAAACTTCAAGTACTTTTCGAGTTCAATTCGGTGGATAATTTGCTAGCTGCAAAAGAGGCCATTGAGCTATACAAGTCTTGAATTTTGTTTATCAACTTTATGTCGAATGTTGACGCACGCATACAGACGCGCACCGAAGTACGTAGCACACAGCAAGGAAGCTCGTCGCGCGGCACACAAAGGAGTGATAAAGCATTCAGGTATACGGGAATCTCCCCCTCAAACATATAGGGCAAGTTCCGAGCATCTCCCGAATCTCTACAAACTGCTCTGTCTTTTTTATTCCTTTTCCCTTTCAAACAATTTTGTTTCTCCGCTTTCGAGTCTACTATTGATTTCGTTTCGTTACGCACCGCGAAGTTGAGTTCTTAATGTTAACGTAGGAGAAGAGACCGATCGGCAAACTCTTTGAAAGAGCCCGATCGATCGAAGGCGACGAGAATACAACGTAGTGCGACAACCAGCAACCATTAAAGTCGTTTATTTGCAGTGTTCGTTTATCAGCGTTATTTGTTCTCGCGGAACCGACAATCCCGTAAGGAGACGAGTTTCACTCAAGGAGTGTTTTAATTTCATTCAATAACCCGGGATAGTCGAAGCTTGACCAGATTGCGAAATTACTGCGAGCACGATATTGGAATTCGTCAAGAGTCGTGCTGAAATGATGATTTGAAATTTTTGGACATAGGTTGGAGTATACAGTTCAATAAACCGAGCGAATTAAACAACAAGCAATTATATATAATAAAATTATAAACAAAATTAAACAAATAAATAAATAAATACATATTATTATAAATAAAATTGACCATAGCATAAATCGATTGTTTCATATAATTATAATTATAATCGCCTCGTCTTACAGAATCGTCGTCTGTTATTTTCAAGTAAAAATTGTACTTTCGTTTCATTAAATGACTACACTTAAAAGATGATTGCACGTCATTGGTCTACGTTGCGTGAAGATTATGAAAGTTGATCCAGTTGACTGATGTACAAATTGCTCCCATTGTTCGGTTTATTTATACATTAATCAACAACAGACGAAATAGACTTAACGAATGTACCGCGTGAGTTATATTATCGTTTGAAAAATGCAATATTATAGTGCCGTCGCCAATGTGGCGACAAAAAGCACAACCGCGATATACGTTCGCTAAGCTCACAAGATAACGAAGGGCCCGTCTTGTTGTTCCGTCCGTCGACGCGGACCAAGACAGCTTGTTGTTTCGCATTCGTAAGTTACACACCGATGCACGGGTTACGTTAATCAATACCGCAGACGATTTGAACTCGTTGTAAAAGATTGATGATCGCTTGTTTCGTTTTAAGGAGTATAAACTTTTTCATTACTTTTCTATCGCCAACTGGTATCTCTCTTCGATTGTTGGTCGAGTTCGCGCCTGGGCCGCGACTACGGAGAGAAGAAGATAACAACTGAATCGGCACATAACCGTGCTTCTTTGCTCGTTTAATTGACGAGAGAGGATCGATGAAACCGTCGCGGTATTCGGTGACGGTCGGATTCGAAATTGATCGTAGATTGAGCAAAATTGTTCTGCGTGATTCGAAGTGGCGAATTAAGGAGACTGGATGAAGCATTTGTACAATTGTTCGCTAAAAAATTACTAGCTTATCTAGATTGCGGCGCGTCATCAATTTATTGCCATCCTTATCTGTCGCTCTCCGTACGACCGTAACGCGAGCTCTTTTATTCGTTTTCATATCACAATGTGGTTGGGCTCTTACACGTACGCGTTTATTTATTATTGTTGTCTCATCCCTGTATTGTCGATTCGTTTTTCCATGTAGAGAGAGTACAAACTTGCGAACGAAATCACGAAAATTGTCTACGCGGCAATCGTTATGTTGAGAAGGCGACGTCGGTACACAGATAGAGAAATCGGTTTTGCTTAAGACAAAGAAGGAGAGCATAGTCACGAAATAAAAGATTCAATCAGACGTTTTATTTTAGTTCAGAGTAGGTATGATTTATTTTACAAATTGTGCTCCTTGTTCATCTAATCCTCGCAATTAAGTCTTAAGTTTATTTTACATTATTATTATATTATTAATAGGAGTGTACATACGTGTAAAAGTACATATAAATAAACGATCGTGAAACAGGCGTCAATGGCGCAATAAATAAATATACAGCACGGGACTGAATTGTATTCCTTTCGGTAAATCAGTCTTTTAGCGATTTTTCGTGGGAAACGGTCATACCTGCGACCTGATTTGGCAGTTTGGAAGCGAGGTACTAACCAATTTCTACACTTGATCGGTTTAGTATAATTTTATCAAAGGTGATGCATTTTGGAAACTCGAGTTAGTTTCAACGCAAAATTAAAAAAGTTTTGAGACCACGATAGCCGCGACTGTTCGCTTACAAAGTATAATTTCGATACAAGCATAATGATAATAAAATACTAGATAGATTTTACTGTACTTAGGTTATGCGTTAGTTGCTATCAAAAGTTAAAAAAATAATATTTATCACAAAATGACTCGAAGTTCCAAAACTAGCAAAACAACTTTTATCGTTGCCTTGCGATTGATATGCAAATTATTTTATACACTTCACGTCGAAGTCACGTTATTTTAAAATTTTTTATACAACAAGATCCTTTGTTTGCAAGAATTTTCTGTCCCTAAATGAGTATTTAATTGATGCATCAAAAATAGCGTCTTCGATGAATCCGACGAATTGTTGCGTGAATTATTTCAATACACTACACAGAGCAGAGTAAAACATTATAATTCAATATGACTACAGTTCAATAAATGCAAAGAAATTTTAATGAAATTTAAATAAAGAAGACATTTGTCGTGCATCTTTAACGCAATATTCATATAACCAGTTCGTATCCTGATGTTCGTTTCATTTCGATTACAATAAAAATGTTTAACGAAGGCGTTTTTCCATTTATTCGACGCAGTCAACTAACGCTTGAAATAATATTATTACTAAATCCGTCAAAGATTTTAAATCGAACTTAAATTGTTTCGCTCTTTTTCTGCTGAAAACAAAAAAAGTCTCTGGTAAAATGCAATTGACTCTTCAACAGAACTGATGATGAACGCAGAAGGTATTCCGGATCAAATCTTTATTGCAATGACAGATGCAAATAACAACAGCCCTAATTATATTTCAATTATACGTATCCTCTACAGATATTGTTTCAATATATTTCTATAGGAACCAGTTACATAGGAAATATCCCCGAAAAAATTACAATCAAGAAATTTCAGAAAAATACCTTTTTTAGATTCAGTTTGTCATACAACAAGTTAAAAATACATTCGCGGCGCGGAAGCGCGAATGCCAAATTTTCACCAGAGACCATTTTTATCATCAAACCCAACCGACTGCAAAATTATCAAAAATATAAACAATAAATAATCCGCAATATAGTACACGCCAATTTTCATCCCTAAATGAAAAGATAAAATAATACTAATCATGTAATTTACAATTTACACGTCATTCCTCGATTGAAGCGACCTTGTACTCGTCGTTCATTGTTGCTCTAAATTCAATTTTCATCACATTAGTAAAAACAACCGACTGGTCGTCTTTATTTACACTGCGTCGAGCAATAATGGAAGGTTCTTCCAGGAGTCTATAATTTGCTCGCACCTAACGCGCGCGAAATCGCTCACGTCAAAAATAGCTTTGCCGTAATTACTATCATTACATCACCTTCATCATTTCGCTTGTCAAATCCCTAGCGATGTACAAATTTGTTCTAGGTATTTGTCCGTCCTTCCTTTATGAGTGCATCCCCACCTAAGTAGTTACAGTGCTACGCTCGTTGCGAAGAATAAGGCGCGAATTTTACAGTAATCCCATCTGTTCACGAAAAACCGACTCGGTAAGATTGCGTAGACGTACCGGTGTTGCGCCGATCCTGCAGGAACCCTTACGCGTATCTGTGCAGAGAGTGTTCCCGACGTTTGCTGCCCCGTCGCTCTCGGTCGTAAACCGGTTCGGGACTAGGCGGGCTTGAATACGTCAGATTGTTGGTACCTCGAGGTGGCGGTGCGCTGATTGGAGGCGGAGGCGGCGGAAAAAAGCTCTGCAAGCATGCCTAATGCAACGTCATTATCAGAAAAACGTGTCACGCAAAATTGCGGCTTATGGAAATTTTGTTCGCGTAAAAGTGCCAACTAATGAAAGAAGATTACCGCGCGGTGCTAAAATTATTAACATTTCTCGTGCCGAACCGTTTTGTAATAAGTGCTCGAAGGGACCAAGCCACTCGATATGCCCTTTCATTTAGATAAGAAATTGAACGATCCGGCTAGTAACAGTGTGTCTTGTTGGCATGCAAATCGATGGAAATAAATCAGTAAGACAAGCTGAAACATTGTGAGGCGGAATTGAAATTACCTTCGCACTGCCTCTGGACGACTTGGAAAAGACGCTGTCTTGGTCGCTGCTTACGCTAGGCACAGGCATGGGTACTGCATAGTCGTAGGTAGCATCTGCGAGTTTCCAAACATAAAACGACCTTGGGTTAATTTCATGTATAAAACTATTTATCATAATGAAGAAGCATTACTTGAGTAATTTAAATGATTCATCGTCACTGTCTCTGTGCCTCGTTTCAATTAAAACTAATACCAACTTGTTTAACTTCGCGACTGGTTGAATTTAACATATTCAATAAATTATACGAATGGCAAAATATTAAGCTGGAGTCAGCTTTTAACATGCACCTTATATACCTAAAATCACCTAAAATTTATTTGTACATATAATATCAAAGTACTTTTGGGACGTCTAAGGGTAGTCTAAAATTACAAGTCATATGTCTAGCTAAGAATGACATAAGAAATTCAGTTCCATTAATTAATTAACGAAAAAGTTAGGAAACTATAGTGTGAATTGACGGCTACTGATAAACATATTTTTGTACGGAAAACATTACGGAATGGAATAAAATACAAGAATAATATAACGAAATTAATTCAAATTAATTCTAATACATCGGTCCTTATTGGGTTAATCTCCCAAGAAGTATATCCAACTTTGGCACAGTTTTAGACTTCGTTGGGGTTGTTAAGGACATACAATATATTGAAAAAGATCACTCCTACGGACTTACCAGACTGCTCGATGTTGTCGTGGAGATCTTTGTTATCTATAACGACCGTGCTGTACCCGTAATAAGCGTGCGAAGGTTCCCTATACTTGTTGTCGTGGAAAGGCTCTTGATACTCGTCCATCCTGACATCGCCAAGCAGTCGGTCATTGAGATCTCTTGGCAGTGACGTTAGCTTAGCTACGGCGTAACGATCATCTAATTCCTCGACCCTGTACGTCATTAGCGAAGGGTCTTTCTCCGTAGTTCCATACGCGGACTCCGGCGAAAGATGTTGGTGATTTCCTGACGGTATAGCGCTCTTTGCACCCAAAGGACTTGCAAAATTCTTCCTTTGTCTATGGCGCGTTATGATCAGAAAAATGGCTACAGCCAGCAGCAAGATAACTGCGGTTAGAACCCCTATTATCACAGCCATGTACGTAGGGTCATCTTGCTTCGCTGTAGAAACTGGAATTTCGGCTTGCAATGGCGTGTCTCGAGCGGAGCTGCGATCTCTCAAGCGCGGAGCCGCTGTTGACGGCGGTGATTCCGGCGTGAAATTCCCGTGAGCAATATCTGAAATAAGACGGGAACAATATTTTTCATTTACGTGGCGAAATAACGTGAAGAATGAGATTTATAGGATGAAATTTCGGACTTATTTATCATCCCGTGTAACGTTCATACAAAATGCAATAACTGAAAATAATATTTCCTTGGGGTTTATTTAATTTTTTCCAATAAATTATTCAATAGTTTAATAAATGTTTTATCATTTTCATTTCTATGAATACAAGAATACATACGTAGTATTCTGGGATTTAGATATAGATTATGAAATGAAATTTGATCAATTAATACCATACTTACACAATACAACAACAAATATTTTATAAAGTATTACTTTTTGATTATCATTCGCGTTATAAACTTAATACGTTTCAAAACTTATTTGTAATATCGTACGAAAATTTAATTTGTATGTCCATGTAAGATATCCGTAGTAAGATAATGAAACTTTTATGATTAATCGTTAATTTATTTAATGTAAATTACAATATTTCAAAAATTTGAATTTTATGTCTATAAAATATGATTTAATTATTTGATTATCAGCGCTTTTTATATTTATCACTAAAAATTAAACTAAAAAAATTTGTTTGCTTACCTGAGTCAAAGGTAATTTCACTAATCATGATCCACCGAGAAGCGAAACTAAATCGTAATTTAACAAATTTGCCAATGCGATGATGTAGTCTGATTGTAATGTTATGTGGAGTTTCAAAGATTTTTTCTTCAATGGGAACATACACGATTGGATCGTCCTTGTAATATTTCCCACCAACGCTGAACATAACGCTCATATTCGAAAAGACCTGAAATCAGATTTAATTACATTTACATTGTTGTATAAGAGATATTGATTAAAATTAATATCTTGATTTTTTACATTTTAATTTTAATTATAAAATGTTACCCTTTTGGTAATATTTATTTATAATTCATATAAAAATCATAATTAATAATATTTACGATTGTCTACTATATTTTTTCATAAGAAATTTTATTAATAATCCAGCAGATTGTATTACTAACATATATCATCCAAACATTATAATTATATATATAACAAATATGTTATATATATATTTGTTATGTTAAGAATAGCTAGAATTAACTAAGTAATACTATACTATCATTGTAATAGTATATACATATATTTAGTAACTTCTTACTAGAATGCTAATACAAGTCTAACTCGATCATGCAACAAACATTCCGAAGCCGTCGAACATGCTACTAGACTTCCTTCTCTATGTTCGACTTAATGACAGTTGTCTAGTGTAAATGCATACCAACCAGCCAGTCAATAAAGATTTATTTATTTTTCATTTAGGCGTGTCCCGTTTCAGAGCTCGCCATTTCAGCATACATTTGAATACGCAATCCTAGATGATTCTTAGTAACGAAAAATTTTTTTAAACACCTCCGCATACTGATTCCGTTCGACGGGATTTTCATTTCGAAAGTCAAGTGAGCGGGCACCCCAATTCCAATAATGAAACACCCCAACAACGAATCCGTAATCTTGAAACTCTCCGCGAATCTCGATTAAACCATTCCCGGTCTCGAAAACTCAATCTCGAATCACTCTATCTTCAGAACTCGGGAGCTTGCTCAATAAAAGAAATCGTGTACATTCATAAAATCCCATCTGCATTTAAAATGAAAGAAATATTTTTTCCTGGCAATTGGAAAAGTTTCGGAATACAGAATAACACGTTAATGAGAAGTTTGTGATATATTTTCGGCGGCGGGGTGTAAAAACGAATAATCCATTTGTTCTTATCCGACGTATTATAATATTGAAAGCAGGAGTCGGTAATCGTAACATTTAACAAATCCACGTTAAACGCTCGCGCGAAAAGTGGTAACGATTTAGACAGAATTACTATTATGTTATAAACCAGCATCGGACGAGGAGAAGAGATTACAAAGCCGAGATTGTGCGACTCCTTGATCCTAGGAGTCGTCGTCGGCTCTCTCTCTCTTTCTCGTATGGATTTTCGACATTGCCCTCAAGGCAGCGTCGTAGTCAGGGATGGTTACGCTTTGAAGTGCTGTCTTTCAGCCGACAACGTGTCCTATCCCGCGTGCGCTCGTGCTTGTTAATAGAAGGGGTCGTGGTAGCACACAGCGCTTGCCGAGCTTGACAGACTTACCAGACTACCGGTATTGTATTTGAATACGTGGCGTATCTGCAGCCACGGCCTGGTCGGATTTTGCCATTGTGGCGCAGCCCTATCTTGCCCCCAACAACCTCTTCCTCCTCCCGTTCGCTCGCTGCCGCCCGTGCTTGGTCGCGCCAATACAATTGTCGAGCTGGGTAATGAGGTGTCCCATTCAAATAAATCTTGATACCCAGCCGAGTGTTTCGCGAACCATTATAAAACCTGCCGAGAATACCGGAAAATTTTGCGCAACCCACGCGTATCTTCTCGGCACTGTGACCCGTTCACAAAGTATAATAAAGAAATGTTTTCCGTCTCCCTTCAGCGCGTTCGTTTCGCGCGCTGCTTTCCCGCTCCTCGGGCAATACATATTTGTGCTTATATCGCCGTGTTTTTCTCACTTTTTTCCGACTGCAAACTTTTTTACGGCGCCGTATAACCGCGTTGTTGCCTCTACGCGAATGGCAAACTAGACGTTTGCGCGACTGCTTTTTTTCCTCCGCGGAGATTCGCGGCTTCAATTACTTTCCGTTTCTTCGTCATTGCGTTCGGAATGACGTCTTTGGAATGCTGATTTCTGCCGCACGTCCGCGACAGCGCGGACGCTTCGAACCTCCACCGGAAAAGATTACGACTAGAAAATGATATTTATATGGCCGCGCGTGTGATAGCGGCGTTATAAAATATGCATTTGAAATGCAGGCGTGATACAATAAGGAAGACTTTGCGATTTCAGCATTAATGAATCAGAAAGACACGACGATTGCAGTCTAATTTATTGCCCAGCGCGAGTCGTAAATCCAATTGATTTTGAAGCGGAATAAGATCAATGCGACAATTGTAAAAGTTGGAAATTAGCGAAACGGAGAATCTTGGTATTAATCTCGACTGCTGCGCGGGGAACGTATTCTTGTCACGAACGAGAGAAGATGTGTGGTAAAGAATTAATGTGTTTCCGCTTCTCACCTGTACGTCCTTCGTGAACTGATTGCTGCAGTATATGTGAACGGTTGAGAACTCGCGAACTTGATCGAACTCAAACTTGATCTCAAGGGGATGTCCCGAGCGGCTATCGTTTTTCCATCCCACCCATTCCTGGCTTCGTTCGTAGTTTAATCCTATTCTGAAATCGTCTCCGCCCGTTCTGCCATTCGTCAATTGTCCGAGACCTTGACGCAGTTCTCCATCCCAGTGTCCGTCGTAGGTCGAATCAAAGAACTCCAAGTTGCCTCGTTTATCACCTTGTGGCATCGAGTACGACACGATGCCGTCGTTCCATAAACAGCCGTACAGTTCTACTCTCATGCAAACCGTACGCCGGTGGTAACTGTACGGCAGAAAACGAAGTTTGCTGGCCCAAATTGGTGGATCCAATTCGTTCTTGACTACCAAGTAGGTGTTGAGGTTTCCTTGTACTACCTGTAACGTGAGACAGAAGAACGTGCGAAACACGCAATGTATAGTCTGATTTAAATTGGATTACATTTGGAAAAACGTATAGTGCATAAGAAAAAAGAATTAACGTATTTTATTTTGATAATAATATCACGAATGTGCGCGCATTTAGAATACTTAATTTTGGGCCATCCTCTTTCGCAGGGTCAAATGCAGTTAGCGATCTTTCAATGTAGCGTAAGCGAAAGGCAAAAATATAGTAGCGCTAGCTGGCGATGCAATTTGTGGCATGCAATTCCACTGCGAAACATTCGATACGTGTTAGAGATTGAAGACGGTACGCGTTTTACACGAAACAAGGTGCTTTGCACCTGTCGTGATCCTGGAGCAAACACCACATGTTTATACCGGTACGGTTATACGAAAATCGGAGGAAATACTATCTTAGGTACTCTTAGATTTTACAATGATATCTTTATATAAATGTAGAATTCCGTATTCGCGAAACTGATTCATTTATTAATTTTTATTAATAAATTGGAATATTGTTGCCGTATTACGTAACGTAAGACGTTAATCCTATAATTAAGAACACGAAATATTTTTTAATAAAATGTTTATTACAGCGATACCCGCTTTGTTTAACCGTAATATAAGGGACAAGTGGTACCACCAGAGATATCGTTGTCAAATGCGTTTATGATGACAATGAATCAAGACAAAACACATTGTTCTTAACCGGCAAATAGTCTTGTTCTCCTTCAGAAAGAACTACCGTTGTGACAGCAGGATCTGTGTCATTATTCTACGCTGTCAACAACAAATGAAAATCATATTTCTTTCAGTAAGCGAGAAACATACAGAATCTATTAATCTTAACACCAGCATGTGTACAACGTAAATGTGTACGTGTGTATAATATATATATACATGATTCATATACAGTTATACAAGTACATGCAGGTCAAAGAGTTTTAAATTGGTTGTTCGTGCACCCTTGCTCTTATAATTGGGTCTAATTTATACGTAGCGCGAGACTTTTCGTGTTCCTTCGTACCGTATTTCGGCCTCAAGACAAATTCCCTGGGTGACGATGTGGAGGGAAGGTGTGGTGCCGAGACCAACGCCCATGTTATGTTAATGCAACGTCGTACTTTTTGATATTCAAGAAAGACTACTTAAGTACAAGTAAAAGGATCAATACGACTAACAATTATAAACGGTACTCAATGTTCAGTATACAGGACTTGATGCAAATCAATCAGGATGGCGTCGTTGTAACTTAAATTTGGATATTTGAGTAAGGAAGTTAACATGAGTTAACTTTCTTAACACGAGTCTTAAGAACTCGTTCAATTATCAGTTTTTAATAATTTGAAGCAAACGGGGAGCTTCTTAACAGAAAACGTAATCTTCGTTTAATTGCAGTTGAGTGTAACGTAATCAATTATTTTGAAATGATTTTGCAGAATTTTATTCGTTTAGAATGGATATTTTAGCGAAAGCCTAAAAACCTAATCCAGACGGACAGGTGAGTTCGGCCGGTGAGTAAGAACAGGCTGATCTGCGTACACGCGACGGCCTACCCTCGTTTTATTGATCCAACCACCTATACAAATAAGTTTGTAGCAAAGCTTCCCGTCTCAGCTCCGACCGAAACCCTAACACTGGCCAACGATACTCCTCACTTTCGTTTCAAAGCTGTTTCCTTGCCGCCTTAAGGCCTCCGGATTTATATATACTTTTCTTCAAGACAAGGCCATATGGTATTTCGTTTATTTTACCACTCTCGTAAATCGTTAAGATACGCTACGTAAAGACCGTTTCACTTAGGAAACCTTCGAAAACCATTGTCTTTTCTAGTGAAAATGCGAGTTCGTTCAATCCTTAAATAAAAATTTACCGTTCTCAATGAAGTGCGTTCTTCGTTCAAACTGTAGGAATCATTTTCATTTGAAAATCAGATTCATTTCAATGGGGAATTCTAGAGATCTGCATATCTATTGAATTTCGCGATCGTGATATTATTATTATTATTTTTTCTTACAATTGACAATCATTTGGGAACTAACCTCTTCCCCGCTTTCATCCCTGTATCGGATCCATTTCCCAAGTTTCGGTCTCCAATAATCTAAAATATAAGCCTCGGCGAACTCAACACCTTGACCATTACCGAATCTTCCTTGCGTGGCGGTTGCAGTAATGAGATGCACGGTATGCAAATCTATTTCTAACCATTCCTTTGGCTCAGTTGTAATCGGCGGTTTCGGACACCACGCTCCGCCGTTGCTATCTTGTCGCAATCTAAAATAAAGAAAAAATTGTATTCAACTTGTACATCACGATCAAAAATGAATACCGATGAAATAATATATGGTTATTAATACATTATTTAATGCGCAAATTTTTTGCATGTATCTGTCGGATAAACGTCTCGCCGGTGCTAAGGACATTGCGATGAAATTATAATTTATCGATCGGCTTCGCGGAAGCGAATGATATGAATTAAAGATGAGTCCGCCTTATCTATGACGCGCGACCACAGGAAAGCCACTTCGATTGCTAATTGTATGGTTTCCTTTGGCGAACTCGTGCGAATACATTTTCACGGCGCATCGCGGTAGGATTCGCGCTTGATCCTACTTAGTTTATGGTTGTGTGAGAGGGAATTACAACGGATCAGTGGCTCTCTGTTTGATGAAGATATTGTATCGTCGGAGTCGCGATTTCACACGAGACAAAGTTTCTGTTTATTACAGAAAATGCTTATCGCCCAATAAATTTGTGTCTCGCGTGCGATCGCCGAATGCAAATTGCGCGAATGTTTCGGCGTAAAACTTTCGATGAGCATTTTTCTCTTACGTGAGATACCGGCAGCCGTATAATAAAACGATTAATTAACATGCGTTACAAAACGAAATTCAATGTTTTTTTCTGCAGGGCCAACAGCGTCGATTTTGTAACGGATTACAGGCGACTCTCGAAAAGAATACGTCAAATAATTCGAATTTCGCTACTCGAGCCATTTGTTATGCTGACAAACAAGTGCTCGATGCTTCCGCGGAAACGCGTTGGTGGTCTTGGAAGTTGTAGAAAGAGAACAAAGGGATCATCAGGCTCTGCAGTAAGCACCGGATTTGAGTGAGTTCCCAAGCCAAGCCGTTCACGTGTCTAGACACCTCTGCTCCGTAAACCGAGCAGTATCCGGACAGGATCCATAAAGTAGTGTATTAAATCCAGAAGCGAAATAAGTCGGAAGACGGGGGACGCTTGCTCGGTGCCTCGTTGGAAAATATAGAACATAACGACAAAAATTGGCTGGCAAGAGCCGGTCGCCGCGCCGAATGCTGCGCGCCCTATGAAGTGACGCGGTTTAACTGACAGTACAAGGTGCTCTGATGGCAATAAAGTAGTAAACGCTGTACGCAAACTGGCGTTTACAGTTAACAGTTTCGTTCGTCTCCGCACGCTACACCTACTGCGAAGTTATCCATTTGCTTTTTGTGCGCGCGTGCGAACGCGACGATCGTACGTGGGATCATAACTCATAGACCATTAAGGCAACTCAAACAACTTTGATATAGTCCGCATCAAAGACATTCCAGTTACACTGCGCTTCGCTCTAGTTATTTGAACCCTCGCTGAAGAATAATCTCCTCGGGAATGTTGAAATAACGCGCAATAAGGTATCTTCGCGGAACGCCGGGCAAATTATTCGTTCGCTTTCATTTCGAAATGACAAAAATGCATCGACTCGCGGCTCATTCGCCACGGTCGATGAAGCTGACATTTTCCGTAAAATCATTTGCAAAACCCCGGTTCGCTTTGGTAAAATTTACATGCAACATATAATTAGGTGTTTTCGAACGAGACTTTCTTTTTGGAACTAGAAGGATTCGTTTTTGGATACTGTCATAGTGGGTTCCATTGACGGCGACAAATTAATACGCAAATTGGATTGGGAAAAGGTCGAGTCAGGGATCAAACGAGGGAGGACATCGCGAGACGAACTGGTTCGTTGAAATTCGCGAAATTCCACGGGTGACGTTTGTTCTTTGGTTGCGTCGGGAGCTTGGCTTGAATAATGAATGGGAACGAAAAGTTTTGTCAGCGCGTAATTCTCGCAATAATTTTATCAATCGGACAATTTACAGCGTGACGTATGATAATGACTTGAAGCATAGTTCGAGGAAGCGATATAATTCTCAACATTTGGATATAATTTTGTTCGGTGACGTTGATGAAGAGACACTTTTATTATGCAAAAATGAAAGTTGGACAGCAGCCAGGACGAACGGCGTTATTGCAAAAAAGAAACATTTTGAAATGGAAAGTTTTCATTGTGATAGCAATTCGTGGTGTTCGCGTAACACTCGTGGCGTTATGCAAATTAAACAGTTCACGTAATAAGTGGGAATTTGAGAGCTTAATAGATGACGGCTTCAAATGAAGAGGAAGTAAGATTACTAATGTCTTGGAGGTTCGTGAACGTTACAAATGGATTCGCGGTCATTCGCATACGGGACGCCGTGTCATTAATCCTCATTCCCGAGTGAAGGTCGGGAATTGAGAGTAAGTACTCGATGCGCCGATTAATAGCTTAGTACCCTTCGAGTACAATCCCGTTCCGTTTGGGAAATAATGAAAAATTCACGTACGTTTGTTTCGGTAATGCAATTAATTCGTACCGTTGGTTTGCGATAAATAACTGTAATTAATGAAACTGAAACATCGTCGAACAACAAAAATGATAATCACGAAAAAGGACATTTGTTTAAAGCAACGGATCAAAACGCGTAACCATTGGTCCAGCGCATTTCATCGATTACCGATAACTTTACTTATCAAATTGCCCCGGACTTTTTCTAATTCAGATGAATCTGTATCAATTTGCTCGCTTTATTGAAACGTGTCCGGATATTTACTTCAGTAACAGCTACTAACCGTCCGTGATGGGGTCCGACGTTTCCACTATCGAAGCTCGAACTGGCATGGACATCGACGTCAGGAATGGCACCAGACTCCATTCCCAAAGGGGCGATACATTGTGCTGCAACATAAAAATATAATATTCTCTTTAATGTACGGCTCGGAGTTAGACACGACGGAGAAATAGATCGCCTGCCGCGTATGATGTATTTTTGAAAGAAATAACTCGGCCGTGCACCCGGACCGGTTGCGCGGAAACGGAATTGAACTGGAACAAGCGTAAATAGCCGAGTGAAATCAAGGCGATTTCGAGGCCGTTACGTGCTCGAAAAAAGTGGTTATCAATTTGACAGTGTCAGACGCGCTCGGGGGAGGAACCGTCCCCGGACACTCGATTTCCCTGAGCCACTGGGTTGGCGAGGTGGAAGGCACACACCCTTCCGTTCGGGGCTGTCACTCTGGAGAATTATGGCCGCAGAATGAGTGGCTGGGCCGGGCTTCACGTCGCATAACTTACGTCCTATGCTCGCTTCTTCTCCGTGCCTTCCTCTCTTCTTTTCCACGATGTCTATAAATACAAGATCGAAGTCTGGTACAGCGTTTCGCGGAGAGGAGTATGTCTCCGCGGATATCGAGAGGAAGTGGCGTACCAATCGATGCTCGTAAACTCGATACCAAGATAAAGAACTTTATAACCAGCCTTGAAATCGTGCGCCTTCGTCTCAGATTATATCTACATGAGTTATGATGCGCTTCATGATTCTCTGTCTCGTCGTCTCGCGACCGGATGCAAAATGAAAAGTTACGTGATTTCGCTCGCTGGGGCAATACGGTGTAGCAGACGCGTAAGCCACCTAAGCCGCGGTAAGCCGCAACTTTCAGAAACAAAAAACACGGCGCAAATCTGAACTGCATGCTTCTGGTCGGGTATAACCTATACCCGCGCTGCTATGACGCAAACAAAGTTACGCGGTTTTTAATTAACACGTAATCGTTATTAATCTGTTATATTTTGAGCAAGAACGTCGTTTATGTATCTGGCGAGGTTGTCGTCGACGCAAGTTTAAACGAAACTTTTATTCGAGTGGCTCAAAATGGCGTGGCATTTTGTTTGTGTTGAACGAAGGAAAAGACTTTTGTATTTATTTATTGTATCTATATTTCGTAATGTAATTAGCAACGTTAATATCGTTTTAACGAAACGCTCACTGATTGCATTAGTGCCTCGTGTTGTACGTATCGACAATTTCTTCATTAAACGTAACGAATGCGTGAACTTCGCGGACCAACCGCGGGCCGAGGGAACGGGCGGAAGGTTTCCTGCGGAGTTGTTACTGCGGATTTAAACTTTTCAGGTCGATTTACCGCGATTAGGAGACCGTCCTCTCCGAGATTACTTCTTCTCACTACGAGACGCTGTTCGAGTTTCGAAATTCGAGTTTCGAATTGGCAGCAAGAGGTTCCCGATAAGGAGACATTTGTTCTTCTCTTTTGATTCGAAAAAATCGGTCTGACCGTTTCAAAAGCCGGATTACGTGAGCGTGCCCATTGGCATCGACGGTTTATTAAAGCAACACTGAAACTTGACTATCACGTTGCGTAGTTTCGGCGTGCCACGACGATTTGAGCGGTAAAATTTGGCGGCAGAAACGTTACACGAATCGCGAAAACAATCGTCCCGTATCCTTATTTATTCGCGATAAAAGTGTCGCATAAATTCTATCGCAATGACTAATCCAAGACCACCGATTATTTCCCCGAAGGATTCAACGATGCGAACGGCGCGCTTTTGTGCGCTTCTTCTTTAAACTTACATTCCATTACTTTCTTCGTTTATTCGTGAATTCAAAGCAGACAAATCGCGCCAACCTTGTTACAAGATTCTCTACTTGGCTGATTTAATTCCACTTCCGTTGGCTACATCGCGCTGATTATTATTAATGATTATGTGTCGTAGACGTGAACGCGCAACGGCAGTGAGTTTTCGCGCTTGCCGAACGCTGAACAGTCAGCTGGCGCTTTTCCTGTTCGCGGATATAAATGTAAATTAATTACGCCGGGCGAAAAACATATCGACTGGGCGTATCTTATTAACGCGTGAAATTAAAGCATAAATTGCGACTTACTTAAGGACCCGGGTATCTCGTGAAACTTTCACGAGCGGACGAACGTTTCTTGCTGGCCGGGATAATTGCTCGTGAGATTTTAAATCACGCTTTCCGTGCTATTTAATGATGAATTATTTTGTCAGAATAACGCCCGAACTACAGATTCGTTTTATTTGCTTCGCATGCAACTACCTTTGATAGCTTCCGCGAGACTCGTTGGAATTGGTATCGTCCAAGTTTTTTAATTAGTCCTTTATAGAAGTTTTATTTTACTGTTGCGGCACTTTCGTTTACGATTTAAAAAATTAGCCGTTTAAGAAACTGCGGCATTTTTCTTTTCCTTCTTTCGAGATATACGGAATTATTATACTTACGCAATTATACTTCAAATTATGATTATCGCGCAGTTAATTGAATGCTTTCGATTAAACTTGTTTAATTGAAGACGCGAATTTCTGCGTCTTGTTATTGATGCGATTATTTTTCAAACTAATGTTTTCGCAGTGAAAGGTGCAATTTCTTATTACAATAATTCTTTATAATTGATATCGAATTATTACCGCGACCGGTTCTTACGTTTTTGTGCAATCGAAAGGAGGTTAATCATGAAAAATATCTACTATATCGTAGCGTTGAAACCGTCTAAGTGAGGAAAAAGAACCGACTTTGAACGAGCGTCTTCCGACTGGCGCCACAGTGGCTGCCGGAACGGAAGTTCTACTTTTACGCGCACCCTTTCTGAAATAATGCAAGGGGTTCTCTGATTTCCTGCTTGAAATCAACGTCTCGCGTAAGGGTGAACCCTACTCACCAAAAAGCGAGTTTGTTGATTCAACACACTTTTGCTCTCACTAAATATACAATTTTGCGGATACATAATTCAAAATAATGGACCACGTCATCCATTTACCCTTACCATGTTTGTTTATACAAATAATAATAGCGCGGATGTGCAAACAATCGAGCTTTATTGCGAAAAAAAACAAAAACAAATTTCATACGAACGAATTTGGCTTCGCCGAAGCCGTTAATTAATATTGCAAAAATTGTAATCAAAAGTATTAAAGTGTTGATTCATTCAAAAAGCAGGCTCGTAATTTGCAACGGAAAGATGGCTGAACCGAAAATTAAACGTTACGAATTTAAGAAATTACAACGAACAAATGTATTTCAACGTTAAGCAATGGAATTCATTTTTCGAGTTATGACTACGGTTACGGAGATATGGGCTTGGCTAATCGGAAAATGTGAGGACCACGCCTATCTTGACGGAGCCACGTGATAATTGGCTATAAATTTTAACTCCGTATTTTTTTAAAACACAGCAACACATGCGATATAATGAATAATAACATAATAGCATTATATTTGGTGAAATTGAAGCGCGCGTATAAATATGAAAACGAACTTGGCATTATGTAATTGAATTCTCACCTTTGTCAAAATTGCTTTACTGCGTCGCGTCGCATTGAACCAACAAACAAATTACGTCGTTTCTATCAAATTTGAAGAATTACCGGCTTTTCAATTAATAAAACCGACGAGAATGAAAAATAAATTCATACAAATAAATCTTAATTTCGAGAAGCCCGCGATCCACTCCGCGAAATCGGTATTGAATCAAAAGATCGGTATCAAAAAGAGTCGTTGCCGGTTTTAATAAAACGCGATTATGTTTGCTTTCCGTCGCACAAATCTCGGCGTATGAATTGGATTTGCAAAAAAGCAATTCGTATCGACAGTCAAACTAGGGCTGATCCCTTCAAATGTATTTTCAAATCGAGGATTATTGCACTTCGCGTCTCTTCTTTCTTGCCGATCCCGCGTCCAACGCTCTTTTCATATATTTGCCGGGTCGTTTGTTTTACGAACGAGCCACGGGGCCTTTCGAGAGAACCCGATCCTTGCGGATTGATGTGCTTCGAGGGCTCAAAGTCGGAACCACTTCGGCCCTCGAGTGCTACTACACTTGACAAATACTTTGCCGTGTAGTGTACACACAAATACCTTAGGATTCGACGAGTCCCGTCGATCGCGGCAATGATTGAAAACTTAATTGTCTTCGCAACGTCGAGGCTGCTTCGGTTAATTATTGTTTGCACAAACACGCGTACGCCGAGCCGGGATTCTGCGCTTATTGGATTTTGCGGCGTTACGTGGATTTCGTCCTCGACGAAAAAAAGCGCGCAATTTGCACGGCAACTCTGGTAATATAACCGTCAATTTTCAGTCATAAAACATCATTAAAGGCTTCGGTAATTTCATTGACAACGTACGACGCTCGACTCGTTGTATGCAAAAAACAAAAACACTCCGCCAGGTAATGTCTTTGTAACATGCACGTAGGCGGCTTTTATGCTTTTGTCCAGTTCCAACCATCAGGATATCGGGAAAGCAATCGAGACGGTCTATATTGCGTGACTTTTTTATGTGCACCGACGTGGATTTGACGTGTATTTTGGAAAACAACAACGAAGAAGTAAACACGGCGATCTTGCGGCGAACGCTGATAGAAATCTAAAATAATCAAACGGTTCGAGGTATAAATATAAATGGGCTTGTTATCAACCCGAAATTCCGGGAATTGCTTACTTTTTTTCCGCGCGATCGTTGCGATTTCTTATGACGGAATCGATTCGGCGCATACCGAATGCGCTCGCGAAACCCGTTTGACGTAATTTATTTGTTTAATATACGATCGGATTCAATTATCGACCAGAAGAGTGCATCAAACTAGACGGACTTGCAGTCGGTTTGAAAAAGAAATAAAATTCGCTTGACGCCTCCGATAATTTGTTTCACGCAAAAGCGCCGTACTCCGTAATTACTAAGTTACGAAATTACTACGTTCGGTCATCAGGCGGTTGAAATATAAAAAGAAACGCTACTTGCAAAAGGTATGGACAAAAAGAAATAAACACAAAATAACTTTGTAACTGTACTTTTTCTCAATCTTTTGCCTTATCTCGGCCTGGTTCGAGATAATGAATCGCATAAAATATCAAATTAAAAAGATTACAAAAAGCGAGCAGCGTGCACGGTTCGTTTTTATTTTTAAATAATAACAGACGGATTTCGTACTTTTTAAACGCACGCCGTGGAATCTATTATCGCGATAAAATATATTTATAAATAATGGCAGTGTTTGCAAAAATGTTGAACGTTTACGACTGCGAGGGATGTATAATGGATTTCAGTTATCCTCATATTAGTATACTTTATTGTCGATTAATCAACCCAGAATTACACATGTGAGTTCATACATTTTCCGAATGGTAATTTTAATTGCATTGTCCGTCCTTTGACTAGCGGGCCACGAGAATAAGTCCTACACTCCGAACATAGACAGACCCAATGTCAAATGAACATTTCTCACGGATTTATAGTTATTAACGTTAAAATATACGGATACGAGTCAGTTTTCCTAAAATTAATAAAATATCCGGCAACGCACGCGTACACTTTTCGAGCGAGTGCGCGTTACCTGCACTGACAGAACAAAAAATGAGCGTGAACAACTATATTTCCTAGTTAAATGTATTTGTTAATAAAACTATTATTAATAAATAGCTGAATAAACAAATTATATATTGTTAATATAATTATAAAATATATATAGTTCATGTAGTTTTTAAATGTAGATGGTTTTTCTGCACAATAAATTATTGGAATTTCTTTTAATAATTCATTCAACTATATAGCTATTTGAGTTGAATTTTATATTCAATTCGTATAAACATCGCGTTTCAAATTAATATTAAATATACCCAAATTTCTTTAATGTTCACGAACGTTCATTAGCTTGTGGTCAATGCTTCGCGTTCGGATCTGTGAGATCGTACGTTCAAATCCTATCATTGGATAATTGGGTAACTGTGATTAGTGTAATAATAATAATATTTATTTAACTTTAAATAAAAACACCCTTGAATTTAACTACAAAATATAGTTTAATTAATTAATATTTAATTGAAAGAATTAAAGTTATATTTTCTTTGATTATGTTAATTTGAACACCATCAACTGTATAATTGTTCGTATAAATAAAATTAATTTTATCAAATAGTTCTGTGACCTACAAATATCGTTGAAATATCTCAACTATAAAATTTAGTTCCCTGTACACAACTATTATAAATAGTTAAATCAACTATATTACAGTTCGCAGCACCATGATTTCTGTCAGTGTACATACACGCACACACATATATATATAATATATATATATATATAATTAATACACACAAATGCAAAACAATGAAATAACATTGCGATACAACATTATTGAATAGCGAGGTAAAAAGACACCGAATAAATACGAGTCAATTTGTAATGGCACGAAAATTCGTACGTATAAATAGAATCGAAATTCTCCTTAAGCAAGCCCGCGTTATAGCTGGTAAACGTCGACGAGCAAGTTAAACCAGAACGATCTCAGGCTGGTCGCAAGTTGTTAATCGTCTCGTTGTTATGTTAATACAAGCGTCGAAGCCAAATGAAACGATAATTCTGGCATTTCGGGTGTTCTAATGGAGCCACATAATTGGAACGGGAGACGTGGAAGGAGCGGAAACGCGTGTGCGTGGCTGGGGTGACAATGCACCGGGGGAGTTTTGGCAATGGCACTCCGCATACACGCCGACGCTCGGCGGATGTATAGGAATGTGGTAACGTGGTCGATGAGCGGCTGTTCGTGGTCGGGTTAATACATGCGTGAACTCGCGTTACACACACGCCTCTTTGAATATACGACATGCTCGCGCCACAGCTGGTCCCGCCTGTTACGCGGTTTTGCTACGGTTTCGAACGCAAGGCTGAATAAAACGACGCCGCCGCTGTCTCCGCGTCGTTCATTCCGCTTGTATTCATATTTATGATTCATTTTATGCGAGCGCCCAAGAAACGCTCGAATCGGCCTGTTCGCTTTAAGCCGCTTTGTATACGCACTTTGATTGAATACCGCTCCGCGAATTTTCGCAAAGCATTCGTTTCAGTCGCAGCGGCGCGACGAGAAACAAAAATAGAAATTAAACCCAATTTCGTTTGGCAATCAAATTTTATCGCGCAAATATTTCGTCGACGATTTAATTAACATCCCCCCGTCGGATCAAGGTAACGCGCAATTTCTTCGCGCGGAATTTGCGATCGTCGGCAATCGCGCGCGCTCGTGTACGAGATCTGATAATGTTTACACTCGTAGAAATAATCCATTTGACGTAAAACTTTAATATTTTGGAACAAATTAAAAAAGGACAGAAAACATATAAACACACAAAATAAACAAAGTCAGGGTGAATAAATCTATTTTCTTTGTTTATACGATGAGTTTGTATTTTGTGTCCTTTTTTAATCAGTTTTCAAAATTCTAAAATCTTGAGACAAAAGGATCGTTTTAAGAGTGTATGGACGCTTGAATTTGCAAGAAAAGGGAAACAAAAAATGCACACTCGCGTGTATAAAGTTATTTCCTTAATAACCGTTGTTCGATTTCTGAAGCAAATATAATTGTGTAAGAGGAGAGTTGACGTGTTTTTTGTTATTTTATCATTCGATATCCCGCGGTATTATATACATATTTAACGCGACACGATGAAATTGCGCAGTGGAAATAATAAATTCGTCCAAATTATTTATCGCAAAATTGTTTCGCGTCAATTTATAATAACGCGCGACATAAAGCGCTTCCACCTTAATTTGTACTTTATCATTCAGGGCTTCGTACTTATTTTAGTTCCGTAAATTAAAATACATTTCTTTTTTGTTCGCCAAACAAACAGTGAAATGCGAGGTTATTGTTCGCTAATTTATTTTCTCTTTATGCTTAAACAGGTGTGGAGGCACGAACCTTTGTGCTGTAATGAACAACGTCTTTATTTTCTGAGTGCATCGTGACGCGTGTAAGATGTCCAAGAGCAATTCTTCCGAGCGCATTGTTCAGTTCGTTTCGCCGATGTGTGTTAAATAGCGTATTCAAGTGCGAAATTTAATATATGGGAATGTTCGTCTGAGACAGCGCGTTAAAAATAAGGAATTTTGACGCATTAATGATAAAATCTTGTTCATAAAATTTGAGATACGCTGTCCATTCTTTCTTTGTTTTAATTCGCCGGTATTATGGCAAAAAGCCGGCAAATGGAGCGGTAGATGAAAACGACTCGATGAAACGTACGCCATTGTTTAACGAGGCAAACAACGGCTCTATTTACATTTCTGCGTTATAAAAGAATTTACGCTTGATTGTAATTGCATTTTGAATTGGATAATTATAATTTTTTCAACAAATTTCCATTTGACCCTTCATGCGACTGCACGCAAAATCATAAACGTTAATGACGACGGTACTTGTTTAAAAACAGACGTAAATTACGATTTTTATGGCAGTTTTGAAAGAGTCTAATAAAATGTGATGCCAAAATATGTACGGTGACTTAGATTAATATGCTTTTACTGGCATGTCGCTAATGCTTAAAATGTAAAATTTGTCGTGAAATATTTGGCGCGCGTTAAAAACTAATTATTAATACTTAAGTACACGAATTTGAATTTAATTCATTTTAATTACACGGAATTCAAAAATACGTTTAACAATTTTAAATATAATATATATATAATCGTAAAAGTCGGATACAGTCGGATACCAGCCATAATATTACAATTTCATTTCAAAACATGAGTACACGACATTGGAAGTTGCACACATTTGGATTAATAATTTAAAAGCCGTATAATAAATTGTTCAACAAAAGTTCCACACTTCTAAAATGTACCAAGTATTTCGACATATTTTCTCCGCATAATTCTCCATACACGAAATTGATCCTCTCCAAGATTAACTTTATCATTATTTACATCCAAATCATATCGTACTTAAAGCATGATTTGTGTATACACCGACATAAAATTCTCTTAACCTTAATATACGCCATAAATTTGGAACATTCAATTTCTCTTTGCAGTAACAATTTAATAAGCCATATATACGATTTAATAATGAGCATAAAATTCGCATCGCCCCGCAACGCGGATACTTTGTTAAACAAAACGATCTTGTAACCTAGCCGTACGGAACGCATCCCAGACGGTATCACCTCATTTTGGTTTCGCCGCTTAAGAACGTTAATACTCTGTTTTTCTCTCGACTCGCAGAACTGCGCGTCGAGTAGCTGGATCTTTGTGTCGACTTTTACGATTCGCGACAGCAACGAGGGTGGAAAGTAGCGGAAAGCTTCATCCGGAATGACACCCCAAAGTCCGGGCCTGGGCCGAATCATTGACCCGCGCGTTTGTGTGCACAGCATTTGTGCACACACTGACCCAGGGATTCGTGTCAACACGCGCAGTCGGTTGGCTAATGCGCGTATACATACATGTTCGTAAATTGGTGTGAGAGGGCGGACCGCAGTGCAACCAACGTACAACATGTTTGTGTACCGCTGGCGGCATTAACATCGCAATTTATGCGCACTTTAGGACGAAACGTTTACAAGTCCAATAGCTGCGGGGAACTCAAAATGCGACATCGTAACGTTGCTATTTATATACGATTATCGATCCGTCGGAAAAAATCGCGGAGCACGTAATTTCGCGGTACGAACCTTGCGTGTCTCACAGAACCAGCGACGCAGCCTCGATTCTTTCGTATTAATCGCCACGAATTGTTTCTTCACTAATTGCCGGACGGAATTTTCTATTAGTCACGGAAAATTGCGGACGCGAATTGCGGCGCGAAGAATAATTTGAACTAAACCGAAAGTGCGTTTTCGCGAGACTTTGAGTTTATCGTTCGGAGTGTAATGATAATAAATAACGCGGTTGCTCTGTAAATTACTCGCGGGTCTGTGCAATAAAGTATAAAAGATGGTATTGTATGTTATGAAAATATGAAATTGATTGCTTATTATCTATCAGCGTGAAGGGCCATGCTCCTCAAAGCAATCAAATTTTATTTCTATGAGGAGCTTTGTCTCGAGTCTTCCTGCTGGTTTGTTCCGACACAATTTTAAACCTACTGTCGGCTGCGTTTGAAGTTTGTATAAAGGAAACATTACCACCGCACGATGATAAACATTTATAGTAAACATAATCAATGGGGCATTTCTGCCAACCACTTATTCGTGTATTTTTATTGTACCGGCGCTTTATTCTATTACTGTGTATATTGGATTAGATAAAGGATTATTGTTCGCTTTATTCATAGTCGTAAGAAAATTGCGACGTCGAAA
Organism: Psilanteris sp. ZL-2020; assembly: GCA_022817085.1. Taxonomy (NCBI): domain Eukaryota; kingdom Metazoa; phylum Arthropoda; class Insecta; order Hymenoptera; family Scelionidae; genus Psilanteris; species Psilanteris sp. ZL-2020. The sequence goes on from JABFQC010000107.1 coordinate 26,349, forward strand.
TTGAAATTCGGCTTTGATAACGACGGAGGGCACTTTTATTTGCGTTAAATAATATGGGAAATTGCGCGCTCGCCGTTCGCAACGGTTGAGAAGCGTGTATTAATATGAATACTTTGTGGAATGACAATTTATTGGAATGAGTTATTTTATGTCATATATTGCTGATTCTGTCGGTTAATGTGACGTTGGTATAATGATGATATGTTTCTCAAATGTTGATATTATTCAAATTCGAATAACAACGCGGTATTATTGTGGCGAATATTATGATATTTGACTTAATGTTCGCTGCATAAATGTTACGCTTGCATTTAGATTTGATAACAAGTATTTGGAATCGAATGAAAATTGTTTCTGTTCTTGATAATTTAATGAATTGTTGCAGAATAAATTTCGAATGATATAAAATTAATTGAACGGGTAATTACATTCCTATTTAGGATATTATTACTAAATAAAATGTTCGTGCAATTTGTAGTTACAATGTGTTTTATCGATGCTGTACATGGGATATATAATTGGTGCATTTTTAATGCAACGCAATGAAGACACGAAATAAAATATCGAAGCTGTGTATATTAAACACCAAAGCCGTATTATCTGAGAAAAGGATATTTCATGTTTATAATCAAGTTGCATCCAAATTGATATTTTCAGATTTAACGATTATTAGAGGTGCAAGCATTTTTTACTACCGCGAATCATAAAATTAATAAATATATATTTTCTCACGTTATTCCGTTACTTGCGATGGCTCGGATAATAATTCATTTACGACTCGCGAAGGGCCTGCGATCGTAATAACGAAATTCTTTACGACAAATGTTGAGACTTTTTTTCCTTAACATGACGAATCCCGCATATTTCGAAATACAGCGAAACGTGCGTTTATGCTCGACAAATGATAATCTTATTTTACTCGCGCAACAAAACTTTTTACAAGATCGCATAAAAAAGAATATCTTAATCACGCGATATAAAATTCTTTGCTCAAGTGTATGAACGTATCGTGCTTTACAATACGTCAATTGACCTATAAACGAACAAGGGAATCGAAGCTACGAAATACGTGACGTGGAAAAAGTTCGAGCCGCCTCGACGCGTTATTGATAACAAAAGAATTAGTGAATATACCGGTACCGTTATAAACATTAACCAAGTGTCTCAAGAAGAAATGTTGATCGTCACCGCCGTTTGACCCAAACACGGTATGACACGAGGTATTTGATCCACCTGCTGGCAACCTTTAAAAGTCGAGAACAACGTCTGTAATTTGAACGTCGAGGCGAAGCCGAAAAAAGATTGGAGGAAGAAAATCAATCTGCCTCCTATTTACGCCGGCAGCATTCTCCGCGGCTTACGAAATGGAAATCGGTATTTACACCAGAAGCTATAATTCTCGCGCGCGCAAAAACACGAGCGCATCCTGCGCCTCGACCCTGCGCTTATATTAAACCTCGGCTCGTTTCTGCTCGGCTTAGTTTCCGTGCCATTGATTTTGCTGGCGTTGGGTTGGCGTCCTGCGTCAGGTAAATAGGGAGAGAAACTTGCAAAGTATCCGCGGCAAGAGTTCGCTCCTTCGAGCTTTCGAGACGGTGGGTGCGCTCGCGTGTGCCGGTGCTCGCTCGCACGTAGCCGGAACGCGACTCGCTCGTTTCCAAGATCTACGGCAGTTCGGAGCCACATTTGTACGAATTACGGTCCACCGGATCCCGTTCGGCCGGAAACTGAAGCACGTCAGATCGATCGTCGTAAAAGAGCACGAATTTTTGTTTGTCGAACGCTTTTCGACCCTCGCCATTTTGCACGAATAACTCGCGCGAATTGAAAATTCCGGCGGAACATTTTTGCGTGTTTTCGAGGAGGAACGAACTCGCGATGATGATTGTGCCGCCGATCGGTCTAACGATCGCGTAACGCGATGACGATGTTTTTGTGAAGGTTTGAGTCATTTTTTTTAATGAACTTATTGTAGGAGGCTTGGATTCTACAGTCTGTTGGATCAGTTATTGATTCTCAAAACTGGAATAATCTACACTGTAAACCCAGTTCTGTAAAATCGCACTCATAGAGTCTAATTTTACACACTAAGTGTAAATGTTACAGTTCATATGTAAAATCTTCTTCTGCATAACTGTTACACAAAATATGTAATATTGTTATTACACACAGTGTATAAAACTCCTCTGTAGGTAGATCCGCACAGTGTGGAATCAAAACATCAGCAAGCATATATATTATTTAATCCATATTGAAACACGAGTTTTGAAAAGTGTGAACTAAACAAACTTACAACTATGAAAGCATTTAGAATTACTTTTAAAAAATATCGTTCAAAAGTGATTTCGATGAATTTTACATTCGTCGTGTAACATTTACACATAATGTGTAAAATTACACTATATGATTGTGATTTTACAGAAATAGGTTTAAAGTGTACGCTCGAAACAATTCTGAAGAATTAGTCATTGATTGTAGATTTCAGGATGATGGTTGAATATGCTGTCATTGAATGAAGCAAAAAATTCATTTTTATGTGATAATGAATATCAATATATAATCAGTATATAATTATTATATGGATGAAATTAAATTGATATCATTCCGTAATTAACAAACTTGCTCGACATATTTATTTTTTATCCCGTGAAATATAATGGCGGACCATTGCATTTAACTGTAATTTCACCGAAAAAGTAATATTACTTTTTACATTTGAATAGTGATGAGATTTAAATTTCATTTAAATCTCGTTAAAGCTAATAACACCTTTGTTAAATTTAGATTCCGTAAAATCCTGCGTTATTTTAAAATATTACTCTTAGAATTCTAATTTACCGCGAATCACAAAACAAATTAGTTTTCTGCTCTTTAATTGATTTCGGTTTAATGAGATCGGTCTGGAATAAAGGTTTATTGTAATTTTTTATTAGAATGCGGAACGTGACGCATGAAACAGAGCAAGGTTTAAAATTCCTCAGACATCTTTCGCGGGATTCTTTAAAATTACTATAATAATGCGTCTTGTTAACTTACATATGTCTACGGCGTGTCCGTTGTGGCAGCAGAATATTAGTGAGTAGAGAATGAGGCACGTTTGCAGCAGGTAGTCCATGGCGATGTTAGTCCGGGAGCCGGCAATCATCGAACTCTCATAACTGCTTCTGCAATCGGGAGAAAAAGTCGAGATTAGTTTCGTGCGATTTCATCTTCGTTTACAATTTGTTCTACAAAATAACAGGGTGCAATCAGAAATTGATTACTTTTTTTCGATGATTATATTTTAACGCGCGCAGCTGCCAAACCCCCCAATTTGCGTTAAAATAATGAGAAAATATTCTTATTTACCTAACACTAGCAACGAGGACCACCCAACCCGGCTAATTTTTACAGATGAAAAAAGTTTGAACGAGCATTTTATTTGTGCAACGAAATTTCGCTTAAATTAGGAAAAATGACGGTATATAAATTCGCCACGATATCACCGCCAGGTGAAATTATTTTTGTCTGACGCAGCTCGCGCCAATATGCATTCGTACTTAGCAACTTTCACGACACCCTGAAACATAATTAACGCAGTATTTCTGCGCACCGAGCATTGATACTTTAGCGAACGCGTTATGAGCATTATTAATGACCCGATGAATTCGACCGAAGAGTTAATCGCGTGATGGCATAATCATTTGGATTCAAAGTTTAATGAGACTTAAAGCGTCGTTGCGCGAAAGGAACGGGCCAAAACGAAAACGGCGAATCGCGCGCGTAAAGAACAAACAAAACCGTATTTCGTACATTTCGCGGTCATCCTTGCGCCTGTCGTAATTTCTTTTAATTAGACCCTCGAGGATCGAGATAAAGTGGCTCCGCGAATGCTTCGATTCGCGGCCATCTTGCGCGCAAACTTGTTCTCGAAAAATTAAGAAAAAGGAGCGAAACGAAAACAGACAATTTCGACGAGATACAAGCGTTCAGAATTTATAGCGCAATCGCTACATCGATTCTTCCGGTGCTTTTAAATCAACTTTTCACCCGGAAGGGTTATGAGTGATTACGGCCAAAACACTATCTCAGGGAATGCGCCAAAAATTTATCTCTTAGAAAAATATTTGCATCGCTTTAAGTGATCGCGGTGTTCCCCGTCTTATTACGCAGCACCTAAATCTGAAACTTAAAACGCAGCCTCGTAGATTCGCAGTATCAATATTTGTATGTTCCTGCTTAATAACAATATTAATAATATATATTTGAACATAAACGCGCCGCGGTAATTGAACCGCGATTCCTTAAAGGTTGCGCATGCGTTGACAAATGTTTCCCCCCGAGTTAAACATTTTTGCCTATGACACGAAATTTTAAACCCTAAACGCTTGGCAATTAATAACGCGCCGAAAGCCGATGTGCGTTCAGAATCCTTCATTTGCAGCAGCACTGCTCGACTCGCTCTCAAAGTTTTGATTTTTCTTTGCGTCTGCAATGGGCTATTAATAACATTCTTGTTCCATTTTGAAAGCTCCGCGATGAGACGAGCGCAACATTTACGGGCGCGGTGTTTTAATTTCGGAGTCGTCGTAGCCCTTAACAAGCTGAATTGGCATGCGGCGTCATTTTTAATGCGTTGCCGAGTTCGCTAAGAGGCTCGTTAAAAACTTGAAGATACTCGCAATTACAAGCTGCAATCAGTGCTTAGTCATATTCGAGAGTACACAAAATGCAACGGAAGTAAATTTGCATAAATGCGCAAACGCTTGTAATTGAAATTATTGCGGGCGGAAAGTGGCAAAGAACCGCGTCTCCGATCGGTTAAGGGATTATTGATAGACCGTAATTGCGTTACATGAAATTTCGACCAAATCTATTATGAGCGGTTGAGACTTATATTCTTTTCAAAAGAAACGCTCTTGCAGCCAGTCGGGGCATCGTGCAGGAGTGTCGGACAAAGAGCTACATTCACGCTAGCAGCTATTACGCGTCATTATCAAGATTAGGATCAAGCTTTCAGGAGAACTTTACCCGACAGCTCTAAAAGGCGCTTCGTAAACGTGCTGCTTTATTCTTAGTGTTGTATGCTAGCGAGATTACAGGCAACAAAATATTATTCGTGTATATAGATAGATTAGCAAAAGGTTTGGTATAAATAAAACCTGAATAGCAAAGAGACGCGCTTGCAGAATACGATTTAGAACTTATCGGGGATATTTCGAAATAAATTTGTTTTAATTTATAACAACCCAACGTAAACATCACAATACCGCGTCAATCCCCGAGTCGAAATTCATACTGTAATTTACACCTCAAAACGTCTAAAATTTCCCGTTTAGGGTCAAATGGATTCAAAATAGGTTCTATCAAAAGACGCATTAAAAGTAAAAAAAGGTACGAAAAATAGAAAAAAGAATATAATTTTGAATAATACAACATTATATTTCTTGATAAGATATGTAAATTTCTACTGTTAAAAGTTTAAACTAATAGGTTTAGTATCTTTGAATTAATTAATAATCTTAATGAAATAAATTCATAACAAATAAAATAATGGAGGCTGTAAAGTTTGAGGGTTAAAATTGTAATATCAAATCCAGAACCTATTTTCAATCTTTTTAACCTAAACGGGAAATTTTAAACGTTTCGAGGTTTAAATTAGAGTCTACATCACTATTTACATTTAACAATTTTGAAGCTAAATTTTTAGGTTCAAAATAGTGTTAAATTTCGACTAGGGTCGCGAAAATATAATTACAAATGCCTCGGTTTCGTTTCGAGTTTTTGAATATCCGTTGGAATTAGTCGGTCTTCGTGTTATTAAAGACACTCGAACGACTAACCCAAGTACGCATTTCTCAAGTAACTCGTTGCGAGAAATTTTATATACAAATTCTCTAGTAACTCACAAGATACTCGACAAATTTCTCTACTAGGGAAGAATTAAGGAGAGCTGATATACGTTGAACGCAATTACGATACAGTTCGTAAACAATTTTACAAGCAAGTAAAAAGAACGGCATTACAAACGAATGTAAAACCGTTGATATTGGCCTATTAAATAGCTAATGAACTTTGTCCAAAGCACGAGAACTTATTTATAGTACACGAACAAGACTGAGTATAAAATGTCGTCAAACGTGGGACTTTTCAAAATTAATTACGAGGGACAAATAAGAAACGGGCAAGGGGCCTCTTGCAATGGAATCGGCTGCTTTTTATGGAGTTTAAAATTGATAGCAATTGTTTAATGTACAATTCTCGGGATATAAATTAACAGAGGTAACGCGTATGTTTTATATTGACTATCGAGTTTTATGGGACTCACGGAAATAAAGTGTTTTATGGGAATTCTTCTTTCGGCAATTCGACAGTCACAAATCTTGCGACTGATCAATGAGGGCTGGCACGGAAGGAGCGCGAGATAAGCGTGAAAATTGAACAAATGCTTGAAACATTTTTTCGGCTAATTAACGAAAGCCTTTGGTAACCGCCGATGAGCTGGTGCTTGATCATTACGAAAGCTTATCTGATGGACCGCGCAAACGAAAAATCGCCTTTGGATTTCTTTCCACGAAGCCAAAATTGTTATGCAAAAATCTATTATACGTAATTATACGAGAATATTTCGAGATAATTTTAATTACAGCCCGCTGGGAATCATTTTTTACTTTAATTCAGTGTTCCGTTTATCGCGATTTAAGTGATTTTACAATTAATCTGAATAACAAGGTCTCATGCGTAGATGGGTTATTAACATTTCCTGATTTTTCTGTATTAATGTTAATTTCCAATTAGAACGCATTAAGGGTATAATTATTTCGCAAATTATTTTTCAGCGCACGTGTCAATTTAATTAAGATTAATTCGCCCAATCGGCGCTGCCGTATTTTTTGCTTCTATTCTTTTTCTATTTAGGCCACAATCAATTTTTAATACTACCCAGAACCATGTTCCTCGTTAATAAACGTCCCACTTGTACTTAACATCGTTGCCGTTTTTTTGCCAATCGTAAAACGATCTCTGTAAAATCGGTCGCGCTGCGTAAAATTCTCCGAATCAACGACAGCTATGCGTCTCCCTTTCAGTGGCGGAAACACGCGCCATTACTATCCGTCGTAGTATTCTTATCGCGATGATACTGAGACACTGATTCGTCGGAGTATACATTTCAAAAGTAAACTGTTACAAAATACCTGAAACTTGAGTCATTAACGGTTTCGTAATTACACAAATCGAATACCGAACGGTTTCTCTAAATTACAATTGTTCATAAAACAGAATTCGATTAAACACGACGTCTATACACTGAAAGAAATAATCCTGCAAATTTTACCACACCATATTGTAAACATAGGATAAAAGAAAAAAAAAATGTAAACAAATATGATAAATTATGGTTAAAACTTCAATAAATGTGATAAAAATTACAATACAATCTGATAAAAATAATAATATTTTCAGGTATTTATTTACATATTTTCTCGTTTTCCAAGGAATTTCCAATAGATTTCAAAAATATATATTGCTAAATCTGCAATCGCAGATATTTGAATAGAATAATCTCAGACCGTAGAAAATTGAGCGTTGAATAAAAATTAAATAAATATTGAATAAAACCATACTAATACAATATTTGTAATTTATACATAAATACAAGATATTTAAAATATAATATAATATTTATATGAAACAAAATTTGACTTATTATTAAATATCATTAAATAAACCTTCATTAATTGTTATTAATCAATTAGTTAAATATTCCAAACCAAAGTTGTTTAATATATATTCTCTACATATATATATATATACACTATTGTATATATAAAATATAAAGAAAATACATTTTAAAAACATAAATATTCAACAATATTTCTAACAATCTGGATTGTAACGTCCAGATTGCTAGTTCTGCAATCTTGTTCTCTCAGTGTATTAATTTATATTTCTCATCTACTCGGTCCATATTTTATTTTGCATTAATCTAATTCTGTTATTAATCTACATTTAATTCAATAAAATTAATATGTTTCGACTTTTTTTGGAACAAATCTTGTAACTACTGTTTTGAATTATATGATTGGTTTTAATGAATGATAATATTCTAGAATTTTTCGTACTATTGTTAAAGAAGTATAACATTTATGACGCCTTAATGCGAGCTCCGATTCGTTATTCAAGCGATGGCTTGAATACGATGTTTGCTTCGATAATAAAATTTTTCATGATGGTCCATGTTTGTGTTAAGTGAATTACTGTATGAAAAGTTTCGCGTCATAAGTAATAATGAAACATTTTACGATCGCATAAAAATGCAGAAACCGAATACGTGAGAACGCTAAGCTTACATCTATATTTATCAAAAATTCATATAAGCATATCACATTATAATAATTTTATACGGCGCGTTATTGATTGATTTGATACTTTATTGTTCATTGTATATACATAATAAAACGGAAAATTCAACGTTACGCATTTCCCGGACGTAGAAAAATTGAATTCTAGCGCGATCATTAAGATGATGGATAATAACTTGGATTGATAATTCGTGTTCATTCAACAAATACAGCATCTTAAATAACCGGTGGGAACATTTTTTCGGCGTATCAATTTATTCAACACTACTGACCCATTAATATTACTGATTTCTATTTTTATTTTAACATTATTAGAGATAATCAATCATTCGACTACTTCTGTTACGACTCAAATCCGATGGGAAGTCCATTATAGGAAAAATGCATTTGATATTGATTAATTACATGGCTAATACGATTCTAACGTGATTAAATATATGTTTACCTTTCTGTGTCAAAATCATTATCTTAAATCATTATTCCGGAAAACTGAACTACAAATATCTTAAATTCAAACAGACTTAGTATTATAACAAAAATAATATCTACACTGAGAAAAAAAGTGTTTAACAATTTACTATATAATATATCAAAAATAGACGATACGTGAAAATAAAAGAAAAATTACTATTAGACATTGTCTAATGTTTATTTACATTTTTTCTCACTTTTCCTCCTTTTATTATATAGTTCGATCAAATTTGTAATATTATTTTTTTCAGTGTATATAGTAAATTGTTAATAATTTTGTTTCTCATTCTACAATAATAAGACACTTTTAATACCTTTTCTTCGATTTCTTTTAAAAGGACATTTTATTTTCAGTATAAATGAAAATAAGAATAACAAAACAAATCTTCAAAAAAATCCATTGCAAAAGAATCGCCTTAATTCGAATTCCGGGCCAAAGAACGCGCCACCTGGAATTGTGAAGAAATGAATATTCAACGTTTGAAAATGGTTATCAGAATAATCTTGGAAACGCGAAACCCGTATCAATCGACGCGCCGTCGCCGATACGTTTGGGGAAGACAAAAAGCGTAAGTGGTGGCTTGCGGTTAAGTCGCATTACTCGGTGTCTATGGCGTGAGAAAAAGAAGAGAGCGTCGACTAATTACGGGAGTCACTGTGACTGCCGTGGCACCACGGCGTGCTGATGTTTATCTTAGCGCGGAGCAAAGATGCTGGTTCGCGATGCCGGCCTCGGCCTGGCTGTTGCACTCGTGCGCGCGGCGCATCGTGCACGTGTGGCGCGCCGGTACACATGTCGGTCGGCGTGCACACGCCCGCGGCGACGTGCGCAGCAAATTGAAGTCATTCTGCGTATTAATTTTGTGAAAAGTCACGCCGATGGATGACGTCTCGTATCGCCCGTAGAGCTACATGCTCTTCGAGGTACAACACGCCGTGATTTCGCGTCGGATAAATAAAACCAAACGAAACCTATCTCGTTATGAGAACGACCGCGATCGCGATGCAGCGATAAGCGTGACAAATGCACTGATCCGCGTTGTTTTATGAAATAAGACGCGCGGCAAAAATGCGTCCTTCCCACTCGCGACGCAGCGTAATTGACACAAAAACGGTTGAAGCTTGGTATGACGTATTGCTAATTGATTTTGATTCAATAAACTGAACAAAGCCGCGATGAAGGATTGTAGTCGTATGACGAAGATGGGAAATGATTTGAAGAATTGCGGATCGTAACAGGTTTGGGGATCGATGTATAAGTAAGCGTGGTGAATACGAATTACGATCGTGATTAATTAGAATATGTACATATAAATATATATATATATATATATATATATATAGCAAACATAGAATTACGCGAACATTTGGGAATAAACGCTTCGTACGTTCGAGACCCCGCTATAAATCGTCACCGGCCAATTACCTTTTACCACCTTTCCAACACAGACGATCTGACAATTTCACCGAGAACACGTGCGACTATTTTTCCCTGGACGCCCAGAAGCCACGCTCCCGTTGGACGTGAATCAAACGGACACGCTTTACCCCGGTACCAATAACCGGCTCGGCGCACGGACCAATCAGTGCAAACATTCGAACCGGGCCAAGCTCGATTGACTGTAAATGCGCCGGATTCGAAACATTACGCGCAACATAAACATCGCGCGTCGCAATTACAGCGCCGCGTAAACAGGCCCCCTTCGTCCCTCGGCCGTACTTTATTTCAGCCGCCGCGGAGTAAATCAATCCATCGTTTTTGCGTCGGACAATTTTATGCGTCTGCTAAAATCGACGCAAAACGAGCGAGAAATAAAAGCTTCTTCGGGACCGCTCGGGACGAATCGGCGAGCGCTTAAGGAGGTCGAGACAAAGCATGGAAAGCCATAAAAAAGCGCGCAAAAGGGATCGAGGGACACGGCAGATCGGCGCGCTATAAAAGGCAGGAGTCGCGAACTGCGGCAGGCTCGCCGCTGGACGCCGCACTTTAACGATCCCGACCGGCATTTTCGGCGTGTCATAATTCATGCCGAAAATGTTCGCCTACATTCTGCCGAGCGTCCGATCACGGGATGCGCGCGATCCGTAATGGGGGCCAGTGTGCTCGGCCGTACCCGCACTGACACACAATGCGAGCGATGCACGCGACTACGCCGAGGGTGAGAAAAAGCCGGCGGGGCGGAGGGCGACCCGAAGAGCCGAGGTCACTGTGTATTCGGCTCATGAATTATGCAGCGCGCCGTGGGGGCCGCAACTCGAGAGGAGACAAACGAGAGGGACGCCGAGATGCGGACGAAAACATGGGAAATGCTACGAAAATATAAGGCGAGAGGCCACCCTCGGTGCCCCGCGCGCCACTCCGACTGGCGCGAATTTGTTTCTCCCCGCGCGTGTATATGAGCGGGTCGAAAAATCCGCAAAGAAATTAGATTCAGTGCGGTCGCGGCACGGGCGCTAATGCGGTGTCTGAATAATGATAAATTTCGGAGACACGCGTTTTGGATGTGAGTTAAATGTGGGTGAGGGGGGGGGGGCGGATTTCTCGTCTGTCAGTCCTCTCATGTAATCGGGTTACTTCG
>JABFQC010000108.1:0-37728 GCA_022817085.1 Psilanteris sp. ZL-2020
TATTAGTATTGTATATATATAAATATAGATATATATATATATAATATAGGTCCCGATCTTTCAACTTATTTCCATCCAAAATCGTCTGCGTACCAATCGCTTGAACCATACCAAATCCGGAAGTTTGTGTTTCCGACCCGTTCATATATATTATTATTCGGCTGTTGTTTTATTGCGGGTCGAAAGTCGAATCTGCTTTCGGAGCGCGCGCGACTCGATCAATTGACGGTGTTCGAATAATTGACGAAAAAGGCTGACAGCCCGTTTTGCGCGGAGCTCGCGTCGGTCTGTCGCTAGGCACGCGTCGGCCGCGGCCGGTCCGCATCCGCGTGCATAAAACTCCGTTAATGCGGAGCGCTCGTTTTGTCCGCGCGCTCTAACTCCGGAGTTGAGACATTTAAAAAGAGTACGCGGCGCATCGAGTGTGTACCAGGCACACACACGCAAACGCACATACACGTGTGCGAGCGCGCGCGCGACCCTCCGAGAGGGACGGGGAGCGACAGAGAGAGCGAGTGCGCGCGCGGGGCCACGCACACCGACGCGCCGCCCGTGTCGGAACGCGCGCACACTCGCGAGCCTCGAACGAACCGACGGGGAGGCTGGCTCAGACTCTCCACTCGGCGTTATTTCGTCACCGGCGTCTTCAGCTGACAACGGGGAATGCTGCCGTCCTCGTCGCTGAAATTCAAGCGACGAAAATTCGCGTGGGGGCTGACGAGATAACGACACGTCGATTGAGGCTACGACGCGCTTCGGATTCGCTTGCCAGCTAATAAAAACCGATTTCGATCGATGCAAACAAACACGCGACGAGGCCGAGTTTCCTTCGGACGCGTTGGCCGAAAAAAGTCAGCGATTTGACGTTTCGTTTTGGAAACAACGCCGGGCGGTGGTCGAGGTGCGCCGACACAGGTGCCGATCCGAAAATCGCGGCGACGAAACGAGCCGCGGGATCGAGACGGCGTTGGATTTATTGACAGGAACGGACTTGAAAGATATCGTGTATATATACACGTTGTATGCGCGTGACGGGTGTATATATATGTTTGACGAATCGGTTGCCTAATGGCTGTTTAATGAATGAAATTTGGGCGTCGAATTTGCACTTTGAAACGCCTAATTGCGTTACAATTAAACGTCGTTTGCCGCGAACTTGACTTTATCCGTATCTCGAAATGCACCGCTCGTAAATGATATACGAAAAAAAAGTAACGACAATTTATGCGCGGAGTTTGGCGCAAAACTGTATAAATCGTTGCGTTTCATCGCGGCCATAGATTTATTTGATTTTCATTATTTAAGCCAATAAAACAAACAATAAATTTCACGCGCCATGATATATTGCGAATTCGCATCATAAACCGCCGATACTTACGTAGCGTATATTTTATTTTATGTAAATTGTACGCAATATACACATCAATGGCCGAGTCATTTTTGTCTCCGCGCGCGCCTCTCTTATTCTAACAAATCAGTCCTGGTTTCATAAGTTACCGTTACGGATACACGAGCAATTCGAATTATGAACTCGAATCGACCGCGGAATGCAAATTCGTTCGTCGGGCGAAATGTTTTCAACGAAAAAAAAAAAAAAAACAAAGAAAAAAAATGTTAATAAAAAACCCCCATCGAAAGCCAAGGTTCACCCTCGCCGGCAGATAGTCATTAATGACGCGGCATGGTGTTTCGCTCGCAACGCAATAATGATTGTTATAAGTTTGATTACATTAAATGAAACAATACTATCAAGTAGGTCGTTTAATTCATTCCAGTTGCGCGTACCCATGACACGATAATTAAACTTATGATACGAGTGTAATAGGAATCGTATTAAACAGCTCCGACATCTCGAACTTTTTCCCGTTTTCTTGCCGCAACGACGAGCTGACATTCAAATTCTCACCCGGTTTGATCGGGCGCCGGATCGTTATTTCCGCGGACGACAATTTTTACTCCGCTTCGAAAACGTGCGCAATTGACTCGTTCGTCGCGCGGGACCGATACCACGTGACACCGGTTCGTTTCGGGGACCGGTCGTTGTTTGTTTGCTCGGCCTTTTTGAATGACGGTGATGATTTGTGTGACATTTCAGGTACCCTTTAAAGCGCCAATGACGGCTACCGCGTTTGGAGCGTCCGGAACAGCGAGGCGCACTGTTCGGCAACGCCGTAAAGCAGCGCCAGACGTTCCACTCGGCGTGTGTCGTCAGCGTGTACTCAGCTGATGTAAAATGGCCGCTCCGTTTTGACAGCTGAAAGGATAAACAGCCGAGGCGGATGGGTCCGCGGTCGGCGCGCGAGCGGGTCAGGATCGATTGCGGCGCGGCCGCGGCTGAAAATCGGCGCGACCGGTACGGCGCTCGGGGACGAGGCGAAACCGGCGGAAATCGGGCGCGTTGCGGCATCGCGGGGACCGCGAGGATCAAAGATTCGCCGGCCGGTGAGAGAGGGGCGACTCGGCCGAGAGAGACGGCGCAGCTCGGCGGCGGCGGTGGCGGCGACGACAACAACAACAACGCAACGGAGTCGGGGTTACCACCACCGAAGGCGGCGCGCCGGTGGTGGGGGTCTCCGTTGGAATATCTGGGCGAGCCAGGCGCGCGGACGGATAGGGTTTTCGCTCGCGATTTTTTGTCGTTCCTTCTCGTCCTCCGGGCGGCCGACCAATCGGAGTAAGTAGGTCAGCGCGCTCGGCCAATCGCGCGCTCGGGGCCGGGTCACGTGGCTTTGTTGTTATCTATCAGCTGTTTTTCCCGGGCGGCCGGCCGGCGGCGCGGTGAAAGCCGAACGCCGCGTACCTCCTCAGTACCTCCCGGTCGCTCAGCTGTGCGTCATATGTCCCGTCGGCCGCGTCCACTTGCGCGCAGGCCGCCGAGCGTCTGAGTGTCTCGCCGCGACGGGCCCGGAGTTGTTGCCGTGTTGCACGCTGCTGGCTGGCGCACGTTCTTACTGTCATTATTATGCTGCCGGGCGCGAACGGCGCGTGGATGCTAGCCGCAACGACGCACCGCCGAGGCAAACAGTGCGCGCCGGAACATGCGGCGCTCGTGACGAAGCAGCGCCAGAACCAGCACGAGGATAACGGGCTGAGGCCGCGCAAGCCGCCACGCGTTTAAGCCGCGCTTCCGCGCCAGAACGTAGGACCAGGCGTCCGCGAGTCGCGATCGGATCGGTTGTGTCGTTGTTGCGGTGAGAGTCGGGCGACGCGCCTGCTACGTTGATTGCCGACCCCGGAACCGCGATCGCCTGAAAAGTGGAGAAGGAACGAGTGCTCGGCCCCGGCGATTCTCGCGTCGCGTCCCGCAAGCGGCGCCGCGAGTTTTGCGCGCGCCAGCAGCTGCGCGCCGAGGAAGACGAGGACGAGGAGCGGCGCGCCCGGGGCACCGCGATCTCGCGCAAGGTGCGCACGATAATGTCGACCGGCAAGCGGCTCGCCAAGCGCAGCATCATCGGCACCAGGGTGTGCGCGCCGGGCGACGACGGCAAGTACTACAGCGGCGTGATCCACGCCGTCAAGACGCCGGCGTCCGCGAGCTCCGAGTCGGGCCTCAGCATCACGCCCAAAACCAGGTACTCGGTGCGCTTCGACGCCGTGCCCGGCGGCCGCCCGCCCAGCCCCAGCACCGAGTTCCTCGACCGGGACCTCATCGGCCCGGGCTTCGGCTCGGTCACCAAGGCCAAACTCGTGCGCGGCCAGAAGGTCTATCTCACCTACAACGGACGCGAGGTCCACGCCGAGGTCACGCAGCACCGCAAGCACCTCGACGAAGTCGACGTCGTCATCGCTCCCTCTGGACAGGAGGTCAGTCGCCAAACTTTTATTTACTCGCGCCGGCCGGATGAATCAGCGCGGTTTGTTGTGCGCGCGCGGGCTCGATATGCAAATCGGCCGCGCTGGGATTTTAAATGGATTTCACGACGCCACGGCGGGCTATTTTAAGTGCGGCGCCAGTGTCACGTGGAATTTTGACTTTCGTGAAAGTTCATTTTCCGGCCAGTCGAGGAGCCGGGCCTGGCAACCACCGTGTCCAATCGCCGGACCGTTTTCCGTGCCGGGATCGTTTCGTTAGCAACAGAAGCCCGAGCGACTTTTCGCCGATTATTGATCTTTAATTACAACCTATTTCGATATCGGGATGCACGTGCCAGTTTTTCGGCCAATTTCGCCTACTTCGGCCGCGCTTGTCGCGCGTTTTTTAATCGCTGCGAGTGCAGGCCAAACGGACGCGCTCGTGCGTTTCGAGTGCATTATGCCGTCGCCGATTATCTGCCCAATTATTTGTTCATTTAATAAATCGATCGAAAATTTAAATGCCGCGTTTTTGCGACGCGACGGTGCATCGTCATTACGCCAGCAAATTGATAACGCCGAGTTTAATTTCTTTTCGCTGGCGGTCGAACGTCCGTTTGACAGATCTTTGTTGCTCCATCGCGGCGCAAGAAAAAGCTGTGTTGACAGATCAAATTACGGGCCGTTGTTATTACTGCTTTTTTCACGCAAAATAAAACATTATCAATAACAAAGAATCGCGCCAATATTCGCGGATAATTCCGTAACGCTGTCGACGGCTTTTTTCTTCTATTTTTCTTTTCGAATCGCAGTCGAGTTTTCGTCGAATCAAAAACAAAGTAATGCGACAAAAACTTATTAATTAGGTTTCGAGCACTATGACTGCGATTCGACATTATATAAGTGTTCAATTTGTTGGTTAATTAATTAACAGCGACACGGTCGCGAAACATATCGAACGTGAAAAATTGCGCAACGAACAAAAAATTTCGTTAGATTTGTGGGCCGGGAAACACAATACCGGTCGTTGATCGGTTAAAAATCGGTAGTTGAATAATCCCCGTCGGTCCGCTATCTTCGAAACAGCCAAACAAGCACCTACCCGTCGAACAACAAAACGATCGCTCATCCAGGCGACTTTTCAAATTAGTACACCGCGCGTCGACTAAATTATAATTCTCGCTTTTTTACGCCGCGCTTTGTGTCCACTCGGTGTTCGCGTCGTGTTTTCATTCGTGACTCGCAGATTCGTATTTTTATACGAACGCCGTCTGATATCGCCGGTTCAACGGTTTAAACAAAATTCGATAAATAAACACTCGGCAAAAGAAGCCAAACTCGAATTTAAATACCGCCGCAACTCCCGATTCGTCTACATCATTCATCGCCCGACGCGCTCCAATCTTAAGCCCGGATGATCGAAATCGCGTTGCAATATCGATTGTTAAACGATAAGGCGTTGTTCCCGTGCCTCTTTAATCGCATTACGTTGCCCGTCGACGAAGGCAAAATCCGTTCGTGTTAATTGGGTTGGCGCGAAACGTCCATCAGGTCTTCCGCTTTTTTTTCCGCCTCCCGCGCGCGGACGCGAAAACGCACGGTCGCGCGCATTCGCTCGACCGTGCTCTCGCGGCGTTATACACGCAACAAGCGGAATCCTTTTCCCGGCGGAAAAACTGGCGGCGGCGCGCGCGGGGTAAAGAACGCCGTGGTGCCGACTTTCACATTCAAAAGAGCCACGACGTTACGAAACGCGCGATACTTGCCATTACAATGGTCGTAAAATTTTTGCACGCGCGCTATATATCGCTGACAAAACGAGGTGTTACACATTTTGCGCTCTTTCGCAATTTATTGGCGCGCGGTCTTTTCGCGCGATCGTGCGGTTACTTCATTCCCGGGCGTTCGCATCGGCGCCGCCAGATGGCGCGCCGTCCGGCTCGGCGACCGCGCGGCCCGAACCCGCGGACGCCAGTCGGGTCGCGGAGGAATTTTTCAGCAGCGAGTCCGCGATTGTTGCGATTGGCGGGACAATCGGTCGACACTCGCGCGACCGACGCACACAATGGGTCAATTTATCCGCGGCGAAAAAACGCGCGGCCGAATTTCCAACCATTCCTTGGTCCGCGCGGCGTAATAAATTACGCTCGGATACGTCGTTTCTTGATTAATCGGCCGCTCGGAATTGCGAGTCGAACAACGCGTGGCGAACCGGGTCGGATTCCGCGCGAGGAAACGCGTGTCCGCGGGCGGATAAACCGCAGTCGTGTTCCTGTTTGGATACTTGGCAAAAACGCGGGCACTCGACGCTTTTTTCTTACCAATCGAAAGAATATTCGAACGCATCGCGGATATAACTGCGGGAGCCAGAGCGAGTCTCCGAATAGACTCCGTTCGGCGGAGCTAAACAAAAGCGGTCGCCGCGTGCCACTTCGGCCCGTGGTCAGCAATGTGCGTCGTTCGTTAGATCCACATTGAGATTGCAATAAATTACCGGCCGAGGTTATAACCCGTCTTGCCGAATGGCTATCCCGGTAATAGATTCGCGCTGCATTAACGGTAATCGCGTGATTGAAAAATGCGCGCATTATGTGCGATGAAACGCGTTTATCGTGTCATAAAGCATGCGCGCCGATGCATCTTGAGCGCGGTTTCGGCGCGGGGAAACGGCCGCGCGCGGCGAGCCGAAGAAAGCCGGGACGCGCGGCGGTAAGTCGCGCTTTTTGTCAGCAACACAGGCGTGCCCGTCTGACGTGGAGGATATATCATTATTCGCGGCGGGGCAGCGTGCATCGGTGCGCCGGCAACGCTCGCCAGCCCGGTCGTCGTGCTCCTTCGCTCGTGCGCGGCCACTTAAGTAACGGCGAACAAAGAGGCTAGGTTAGGTCGCGGGCTCCCAGCGAGCGGGCAATCGCGGCACGTGAGTTCGCCATCTCGGCCGCCGATGCTAACGTCCGGCCAGTGCGCGCCGCTTTCGGCGACCACGCAACATCCCAAATCGCGGGAAAGGAGCACGCTTCCGACTCTTGAACAGTAGCAATTGGATTCCGACCTTTGGCCCCGGGACTACAAACCGCCACTTGGCGCTGCCTCGATCCGCGGTTGCGCCCCGCGACCGGATATCTCATTACCTTTATCTCTTTTTAATACAGATGAATGGAGCGAGATAACGGCCATTCGAAGGCGCGATCGGTGCGAAATAACAATCTCGGATTCACGAGCTGCCGAAGCCGCGCGGAAATATGCCTGAGAGAGGAGAGTTCGGCGGAAACGATTGTTCCTTTTAGCGGTGTGGTTTTGACCAAATCGTTGATGATTCGCGGAAATCGAGAGGAGGAGTCGACGGGATTGTATATGTATATATTTATATATCTATGCTTATATTTATATTATACTTTTAATAGCGTGGCTTTTTCAACCATCCACCTTGCCCTCCGCCCTGACACGGAAGTCCTTTTGTCCCGTCAGCGGGAATGAATTACCCGACGGTCCTTCTCGACCCGCGGACCCAAAGCGGAACCGGGACACCCGGCCCCGCCGCTAAAATAGTCGCTCGTCCAATAGACCGCGGATAGCGCGTTATTTCAATCGCAATCACGCAACGCTCGCGTTTTTTATCCTGCTCTTTGGCTTCTTTGCTTTGTCTTGCCGGATTGCAGGCGCGGCACCGCGCACGCACGCGCGTCGCCGTTGATCACAAAATGTAATTTTCATGACCCCGTTACTGAAGTGTTCGTGTCCTATTTATTCCGCGCGCATGAGCGAAATACCTACACCGTGAGGCTCGCTGAAAAGGGGCGATTGCGGAAGAAGCAGCGGTGGAAAAATAGAAGACGCGTTGAAGGGACGCGCGGATCCATAGCCGCATGCCCGCCGGTGCTACGTCTCGGGTTTCAGAAGCCGACCGCGCGAACAAGAAAACGGACAATGACCCAGAATCGCTATGCAAATTATCTCAACAATTCCATTATTCTTCCGGGGCTTATCGGCCCGCCAGATAGCGCCGCGTCCGCGAAAACGATTCCCCCGCGACGTCGGCCGGCGATCGTCAGGATAATCGCAGCCGCGATAGAGGAGCCGGCCGGGTTTTTCGGGTCGGCCGGGACGGGACGCGGGCTGCGATTCGAGTCCCGCCGTGTGTCCCAACAGGCTCGAGGCACGCCGTGGGAGCTCTAACGATGGGCCGCGCCGCGATGTATCGGCCGCGCAGCCGAAGACGCGCGAAGCGATAGAGCGCGGAAAGGAGCAAGCGTACGCGCGTCCTCGGTCCCGCTACGTGGGCGCGGTTGGATTCGTCAAGAGCAGCTGCGATGCAATATGCGCGCACGCGAGTGCGTCCGTATTCGCGTGTGTACGCGCGAATCGCGCACGTGTGCGTGCGAGCCGCTGCGCACTCGTGGCCACGCGCGAGAGGAACAACCAGTCTACGGCGCGTTGCAACGCGTTGGCAACATTTACGTAATAATAACGCCGAGACGGAGGGGGGTGGCGTCTTAATTGGGGTAATTTTCGTCCGTCTAAAACGTTAACGGTAAAGGCTTTGAAACTGCGCGCAAAAGCGCGGTTCGTAAAGGGTTCGCGCTCCGGGTCTCGGCTTTAATGCCGCGGATTTGTTCGTGATAAACGTCTCGACGAGTGGAATCGCTGTGAATGCGATGCGCGATATAAAGCTGAAAGTGCGCAGCGGCTTGAAATTGACAAAACGTTCCGGCGACACGGTTTGCCGGGTGCGAAAGGATCCCGAAGGATGCGAGTTCTTTATTCGCTCCTTTGCCGCTCGTTTCGGGCGAACTCGAGAGGACGCCCGGGTGCCGCCGCGCCGCCTTATTGCGGAACCCGAATGCCCCGCTTCGTCGACCACTTTTATTTCCCCCCTCGCGACCTCGCTAGTCCAAAAGGCTCGTTATCTGCCAGCGGGATCCTTTTCGTATCAACTCGGCGCGCGCGAATTTCCGCTCGCGCGAAAAAATGATTCAGATAACGCGGCGCTCGCAATTATATCCCCGTTCGTTATTTCCGCGCGATCGTTTCGCGTAGGAATGCGAGTTCGTTTGATGAAAAAACGGGAAATCTTAAGTCGATCGACGCTACCGTCCAATTTGGGACGTCCCGCGGAGTTGTTTTGCATGCGAATGGGCGAATCGGATCAGCCGCGTGACAACGCGCGCGGGGATCGGTTATTCGTCGAGGGACGCCGGCTTATGCAAACGCGAACGAAATCGGACGCTTTTCGGTCTTAACGGTAAATCGCCGTTGGAAAATGTAATATAGGTGATTTGAGTTCGACGTTGCTCAATAGGCGGCGTTTAATTAGTTTTCAGTCCCGTTATTCCACATCGACCTTTTAATGCGCCTGCGCGCGCGCGAGCTCGTTCCCTCGCGAACAATTCGATCCGAATTGCGGCGTTATCGCGGCTCTGGCGAGTCGCGCGCGGACGCGATCGATCGGGTTTGTGATTCGGCTTGACCAAGACCGCGCTCATTCGTATGCAAAACGCGTTATGGCGGGATTCATTTGCGTCGCGAAATGTACCGTTATCGGAGGGGTCGCGGGTAGAGTGGTCCCTTCCGGGGTGACCTCTGGCGTCGCGCTTTTGCGCTCGGCGAAGGCACGTCGTAACGCTCCCTACCGGGACCGATCGGTCACCCCTTGCGATCGGCGGGAAACAAGTCCAAAACATTGACAAACGACAGAGCCCGACCCACCGATTTGTTTACGCGATTTTCAAGCGGCGCTTTTTACCGCGGATATTGCGGTTCCGTGCGGTTGACTTTTGGACGCGCGAATAAGTCGGACGCGCCGCGGTCTGGCAAAAACGCGGATGCAGACGCGCGCGTTTAGCCTAGTTTTCATCAGTCATAATGATCCGTGATTGTTCGACCTCGCGCTGATAAATATCGGACACCTGTAACGTTTCCGCACTCTAATGTCTTCCGAGTAAAGCGGTAATGAAGAAAAGAAAATCACGGCAAAAGCGGTAAAAGAAATTGCTCGTTATGGAGCAATATAACGGGACTTAATTAAAGCGCGCGGTGCGTCGTGTGGCGCCCATGCAGTTTATCGCGTCGTCGATGGCTCTGACCCTTTTTCTGCGCTTCTGTCTCGCTTTTCATTTTTTTCGCCGGCACCGGCTCATTGTCCGCCGATTGGGCCGCGCTCGTCCGACGACGCACGCCGGCTTGTCGCGCCGATTGTCCCGTTCCTCGGACGCACGGATCGTCGGTTCGACGTCGCCGCCGTGCAAATGCAATTACGCGCGTTACATATGCAGCGCGCCGCTTCGCGCTAAATAGGCTACGCAAGATGAATCGCTAATCGCCGGCCGTTACCCGATTCGTCGACGGAGCTCGCATTCGGACGGAAATTCAATTATAATTGCTACGTTCATTCAATTTTAACATTACGGAACGAGTTATGTCCCCCACCTTGTTACGGTTAAACGAGAGTATGGAAAAAAAAGTTATCGCGATCGAATCGGCGTATCCATTTCGTGTACTGTCATGCGACCGTGCTCGATACGATCAATTAGATACGGAACTGTACGTTAAGACCTTATTAATGAAATAGGAGTCGCATTTGTGCAGGACCGATTTTTCTGTTATCACGATAAGAGTGACAAGAAATCGGACCGAACAACCCGCCGATAAACCGGTTGCGTAGTACTTGAGTCTGGGCTTTAGGGGGGTTAAAAATACCAAACTTTTTCCCCACCAAAATTCATTTTCCGAATGTAAAATCCTACACGTGAAAATCCCTCGTATAAACCCTCCGAATCCCGATCCCAACCGATCTCGTTCGATCCCAAGCGGACTCCCGCCGCGCGTCACTCGTAGATAATAAAAAGTCGCCGAGCGCCAATTATTCGTCGTTCCGCTGCTCGTCGTGTGTATCTGCCGGGCGAAGTGGGTCAAATCGACGTAGGTCAGTCGACGCGATGCAAAAGTGAGAGTGTACGCGAGACGTTCCGAACTGGTACACCGCGGGCGAGGCGGTGCCGATCGAAACCGGCGGGGTCGACTCGCGCGCACCCACAAACCGGCCGAGGAAAACGCGCCCTATAAATCGGCGTAATTATCGTTCGCGCGAATTTCGTCCCGACCGGCGATGCGCGCACGCATGCGCGATCCGACTTCGGCCCGCGTCGCGAACGTGACCACGGCCGCGCTCGTTACTCGGCGGGCCTTATTTATTCGCAACAACGACGAACTTTAGCATCTCGTGCCTGTAAACGGCCAACGGTCGTGAGCATCGCGATTCTCGCTCGTCGCTGCCTCTCGCCGAACACGACATTCCTCTTAATTACCGGATCCCCCATTACATTCGCTTTTTTCGCTCGTTCGCCTGGCGCTGCGCTGGAATTTCATTGTCCGAGTCGCAAGCCCGGCAACGACTCGGCGCCGCGTTTCGCGCGCGCAAAACTTTTGCGCCCGCGATTCGCGCTCGTTAGAGCCGGCACAATGACGAATTTGTAAGCGCGCGGCTCGTGGTGCGTTTTGATCGCCGAGATACGCCGGCGCGCTTTAATTCCGCCGCGGTTCCGAGGCGAGGCACGTCGCGGTCGTTATTCGGCATGAAATACGGCTCGGCTACGTGGCGTATCGCGTCGTTACGGGGTGCCGGCGAGCGCAATTGCGCGCCATCTGCGTTCGGGTTCAAACCGAAAGCGCTCGGCTTTCGCGATCGCGAATTTATAACGATCGGGGTGGTTGCGGCGTTACGCGGTTATTTGATTTCGAGAAGCTTTATGGTTCGACTGTAACTCGATTCATAAATTGGCGTCATTGTATTTATTGCGAACAAAAAATGACGTCCGAATTGCTCGTATCTGCCGCGCGTTGCTTCGCCGCCGAGGCGCTGATATTTCACGTCCACGTGACCGCCTACAAATGTCACGAACGAATCGCCATGAGCGCAACTGCTAACCCAGTTCGCGCGCTGTTGAAATATCAGAATTTACACCTAAGCGCGCGCGCGTCCGCGCCGCGTTTTCTAATGTCATTGCCAATAATCGCGTAAACAATGCGCGCGCGGACAAAGGGCCGTCGCTTGGCGCGCTCGCTCGCCTACGATCGCCGCAATCCGTTTTTCACGATAGCGCAACCGCGTGACGTAACGACGTAGCGTCTCACAACAGGCGCAAACCTTTTTGCGCACAAAAGTGTGGGAAAGCGCGTGATTTATCGCTCGATTATGACGAAACGCGCGTTCGTTTCACCCGCTCTTCATTATTAATTATTTTATGTTCAATGAGCGCGTCTATCTAGGTCGCGGGCGCGGATTTGACTTTTGCGCGAGAACGTACGCGTTCATCCATCCAACACACAAACATATATATATATACATATACAGACGTACACAACCGCAAGCCAATTATTCGATCGTCGCATTCGCTCGCGCCAATCGTCGGCCAATTTCGTCCTCCTGGCCGGCTTCGTCCTCATAAACTCGCCGAGCGCCGAACCGGCGATCGCAACGGGCTTTTCCCGAGGCATAATTTTGTTCATGTTAAAAAGTACTCAATATGTCCTCATAAGTACTGCCTTTTTCCATTTTTACACGTTCAGAGCATATTTTGAGGACTTATGGAGCCTATAAGATATCAAAATGAGACCTTGATATGTCAAACATTTTGTGGTTTGAGTTCATTGGAGCTCTTTTTGAAGACTTGTTTATGCTCATCAGTCCTCAATAATGCTCCGAACGAGTAAAAATGGAAAAAGGCAGTACTTATGAGGATATTTTGAGTACTCTTTGATGAAAAAAATTTCGCCTCGGGTTGGGGTAACACGCGCGTTAAAATGCGACGCGCGTGGACCCAGCGCGCCGAGAAAGCGGCGCACGAGGAATGCGATGGCTGTGTACGCTCATGCCAATCGGCCGCTGTCGTAATTAATATTACGTCTCGAGCTTGCCTCGAATAAGCATACAAGGCGACGCGCGTGCACCGATGAGTTATCGTCGTCGGGACAAGTTTCCGAAACAATCCCTGCTCTAATGACATAATTACAACTTATTTCATTATGACCCGAGCGCGGTTTTTCGCGTACGTTCAGTTGGTGTCACTTTCTTGCGCGCGGCTTGGATTACTTTTGCGCGAGGAAAGTGGAAGAGCGATCAATTGCGCCGTCAAATTACAACCGAGTCGCGTGGCTCCCGCGAAACCATAATTCTCGAGGTATATTTTGAGACTCAAAATCCCAATTAAAGGTTCAAAGAAGAGTCGTAGTTTAAGGCACATACGTCTTACGGTTATAACCAGTACCGAGTAAATAAAATACACCCGTCCCTCTTCCGTTTTATTAAGACACCCGAGTCTTAATTCACACATTCCGAGTGTCTTGCTTTTGCGGTACCGCAAAACCCGCTCGCGACAAAACCGGCCTTTTTGTAATCACACTCGTCAACGTGCTCGGCGCAAAAGCCAAGCTCTCGAGCGGATTGCAGTTTCAACGAGGCCGCGCGAAATACCCCGATTATTGCATCGCGAGCTTTGAAAAGCGCGCCCCCTTGTTTTATCCGCTTTACAAACAAGCCGTTTAGTCGTTTGAACGGCGAAAAGCAATTTGATCGCACGGACACGCTCTTGCGCCTGGCGCGGATTGGTTACGTTGCGATAATGATTTTGACATTTATACGGTCGCGTTTAGTGATTCCGTGCGACGCAAGCGGAAGCGGCGCTGCCCGACAACGGAAGCGCGTTTACCGTTCGAAGCTCGCGGAGAACCGTAACGAAACGGGGCGACGCTTTAAGTATTTTGTCAGCGGCTCGTATGCAAGGATGTGCATTCACGCCTCGAACCCCCGACCTCCGCGACCCCTCGACGCGATGCGTGACGAATCGAATTCACGTTTGTCATTTTCGCCGTTTCCGCGCCACGACACGGTTCCGCACTTTTTGCCAACGGCGAGCTTTCGGCGGCGCGCATTTCCGCAGACGCCGCGCGGAACCAAAGAGTCCCCCCTCGCGCACATACTCCGTACCCGAACGGACTTTTAAACGCACGGGGCCGAGCAGCCACGTCGCGATTTTGCAAAAACCGAACGAGCGATTCCGCGGTGCCTGTTCCCCCGACATAAACCTACGTTTCGTTGATACTTTCAAATTTGTTTTCTGATATAAATAATTGTACAATAAATGCGCGATAACAGGATCTCGCGCGCGAATTATCTCCTTGATAGAATGATAAACGTGTTATTATTCCGGTGGAAACTCGATAGCGTACACTGCGCGCATACACGCGTGCGAAGTATCGTCTCGAACACATGTAAACGCAATCGCGCGAGTTGATTACGAACGCGTGCATTTGTATACGTATCTGCATCTATCATAATTAATAGCGCCGCTTGGTGGAAAAGCCGGTTGGTCATTGCGATCGGACACGCGACGAAATCGTAAATCGGCGCCTTTTGCCGGGCGACTTTATCGCCGCCGATCGGGCACGCCGCGCTCGCAAATTTAGTCGTCGGGGTACCCGCGCCTCGCTGGCCGACAAGCGTCCAAAGTTAGACGAGCCAGCCGGCCGATCTTGCGCTAATAACTCGGAGTTACGCCGGCCGCGGATGGTCGCGAGTTGCAACGAGTTTTCGCACTTTCGCCCGACATGCGCTCTCCGCGCGTTACATGCCGCCTCCCACGCAAACGTTATTGCCCGTAATCGAGTCACATGGTGACGTAATGATGCCGCAGCAGCAGTAGCAGCAGCAACAGTACCCGGCGCGCGTCGTAAATTACAATCGATAAGGCGACCTTGCCGCTTGCCTGCCGAGGTAACTCGCCTCTTTTGTTACTCCTACCGCGCGCGCCACTGGCGTCGCCGCTTTCATCACGCGTGGCTCCGCGCCAGCTTTTCTCCGGCCGCTTCGGTCCGACGAAAACGCGCTTCCCCGTCCCCGCCGCGTTCTCACGATCGCCAGCGCTTCGTTACGCCGTCGCAAAACCGAACGCAAACCCGATTCGGCTCCTATGGTCCGCCGACTGCGCGCCTATATCCTTGTTTGTCCGCCACCTGCTGGGCTATAATTTTCCACCTTACTTCCTTTCCGGCGCATTTGGTTCGGGATTTGCTCCGCCCTTGGCGCGCACCTGCGCCGTCCCCTACGTCGGAATCCGCCGATCGCACCGATTCGCCCGCGGGATCGCAACCCCGACCTCGCCTAACCACGCGCTCGGCTTATTACTAACAACTCGGAAAATCGACGGACACAGCTGCAATTGGCCCGCGATTTCCGATCGCTCGATTGGCTTCACTTTGGCGACTTTAGCGCCACGCCGGGTGGTCGCGCGAGGTTTGCATTTTCAGACGCTGGTGTCTTAAACAATTAAGACGGTGTCTTAATGTCACGACCATTAATATCGCCATTGACTTAAATAAGACGCATCTGTTTATTCAACCCCAAGTAGAAAATTCTCATACAACGCGCGAGTTACTAGAAATTTTATATACAAATTCGCTAGTAACTCACGAGATACTAGAGAAATTTTTACTAGGGACGGATTTGCGCAAAACCGATCGCGAATTAACCGCAGCCGCTCGCCGTTCTTTACCCCCGCCGCTTAACCTCACCCGCCATTGCGTCCTACGGTTGCGCGATATGCCGAACCCGTAAACCTCGATATTCTTTCTACGTTTCAACACATAATGCACGTAATGGCGTTTAATGCAGGCCGTAATTTCGCGATGCGCGTCCGCAATAAACTTCGCCGATCGAAACGCGACCGATTAGAGCGCGGCCAATCTCGTTCCGTGCTCGTGATGCGTCGATAGCGCCGAGGCTGTCATTGTCGGGGCAATTTGGCCGCTCGGCCGGAAGATTGGCGCTTTCCGCGATACGTGGCCCGTTGCTCGCAACGGCGTTAGGAAAAGTGGCGCGTATCTGTCGGAGAAAAGCGAGGTCGAGCCTTTCTCATAAAGTAGGCCAAAGTAAACTCGTGTAACGCGCTTAACCGTAGATACCGCAATTCGTTCGACCGGGCCGTGTGTGTATGTGCGCGCGCGCGCGCCCGTGTGTCCGTGAGCGCACCACTACGCGGCGCCGCTGCCCGTGAAACGTCGATTGCTCGCGAGCTTCGCGTTCATTTTTGCTTCGCTTTTCGGCCCGAAGAAAATGGCTCGCAGCGTGACGAAAGCCGCGCGCACCGCGCGGATCTCGTGCCCTGCCGCTGTTTTACAATTCCAGATTATCTACGAGGTTGCGCATTGCCTTTACATTTATTGACTTCGCAAGTGGAACTAAAACGGACCATTGTTCCGATCGGTGCCGCGCTCTTTTTACCGCGCCCGACCAAACGACCCGCTCGGCGTTTTACGATCCCGCGCTCGGTTACGGTCGATTTCAACTCGGCCAAATTTGAATCGCGCTGCTCGATTCGCCGCTTTTTACGCGGCGAAAACGCGGTTTCGCGACGGAAGTGCGCCCCGGATGAAGCATCGAGCCAATCCGTCCGACTTTGCTCCGGCTAAATACCGAAACGATCGTTTCGGGTCAGCCGATCCGTGAGCCGATCCGCCTGCGAACCGGTGATTCTCGCGGACGGAACGCGTGATACTTCCCGCGGACGCGCGCAAACGACTTCGACACCGCAGCAACGATTTACGACGGCGCTCACGAACAGTTAGGCGGAATAGGGGCGATCGAAGAAGCGGCCGTGGTTTTTCCGCTCGTCGGCGCGTCGTTTCAGGCATCGGCGATCGGCCGAACGAAATATCGGATCGCGGTATCGATACGGTCCAATTGACGATAATGGGCGGGAAAGGTGCACACGGCGCGCGAGCGCTCGCTCGGTTTGATGTCGATGGGGTTGGGTAAGGTTAGGTACGGTTGCGCGCGGAAAAGAGGGCACTATGTCGCCGGCTTAGGCGGCCATGTGTCCGGGTGTGCGCGCGTATATCTCGCTCTCGCGGCATTTTCCGTAAGCGGCGCGTCGCCGGTGCGAGCGGTTGCGCAAGCGCGCACTTTTCAGCAACGTGAAAGTACCGTACTTGCGCGCTTACAAGTTCGGGCGCCAAAAGGACGCCGATTGACGGTGAAAGCCAAGCGAGCGGCTTTTAACGAAAGTACGGCCGAGCGCACTCGCGCGGCTTTGAGCGGCCCGCCGGCGGTCGACGAAACCGAGGTTTTAGGTTAGCGCTCGCCGCCGCGCCGGTTACGCAATTTCCAACGTAAATGTCCGCGCGGAGGCATTTTTGTACCGACCTTTTTTAAAAGTCGACGGAAAACTTGTTCGCGTTATCTCGGCTTTCGAAACTTTCGTGGTCTTTTTTTCGAATTTTTCCATCCTGTTTCTATATTTTACGCAACCGACTAACGCTTGTCGGGCGGAAGATGGCGACTTTGGCTCGGCGGCCGCCGAGTTGCGCCGCGAACGGCGTCGCGGTAATAATTATTGCGCACGAATTGACGCGTTGTTGCTGGGGAGGCGAAGATGCCCGATTCAGCGATGTTTATTGTCAAACACCGATACCTTAATTCCGGATAAATTTAATTGCTTTTATAATTACGATTAACTACGAGCGTCGGTCGTTTTTGCTTCACGCGAGCGTATCTCGTTTGCGTCTCGACCGGCCGTTATAAAAGTAGCCATTTTTTCGCCGTCCGCATTGAAATATGATCCATTTGAAATTATACGCGTACGGCGGAGCACGGATAATCGCAGTTAATGCCGCACTTTCAATTGCGGCAAAAGTTCCGTGCCCGGCGCGAATCAAAAAAAAGGTTCTAAAGAGAGCGGATCGAGAAAGACACGAGCGTCACGTATCCGTCAATGATTCACGAAAGTTAATCGCCTTTTGTTCGACGCGAGCGAATACTTTGTTCCCGTAAACGAACTTGGCCGATTGTTTGTAAACAAACGGCGAACTTTAGCCCGTAGCGC
Organism: Psilanteris sp. ZL-2020; assembly: GCA_022817085.1. Lineage (NCBI taxonomy): Eukaryota > Metazoa > Arthropoda > Insecta > Hymenoptera > Scelionidae > Psilanteris > Psilanteris sp. ZL-2020. Next base: position 17,667 of record JABFQC010000108.1, read on the forward strand.
CGTCTTTGTTCCGCGTAGAACGCAACGCACTTGCGCGACGCAACGCTCGAGCCAAGCGCACAATGGTTCCGGAAATGTTTACAAACAGTTCAAGGTTATCCATACGGTACGGCGAAATCTTAAATAACATTTTTCGCGCCGTAACTCTCATTCGCTTCTTATACCGCAGTCTTTGTTTATAACCGACAAATCCATACGCATTGTTCTTTGTTCTACTCCCGTGCACAGCGAGCGCGTACGCGGACGATGCCGTTAGCTCGCCTAACGTCTTCGCTCGTAATAACTAAATACTCTCTCCGCGGTCCCGCGTATGTTTACGGTCGTGTTTTCAAACAATAAATATGTATATATATATATATATATATGTTTATATATATTTTGCACTCGACGCATTTCGCCGATCGTTTTCTCGACCCACTCGAGCGATCGGTCGAATATTAAGAATTTGCCTTCGTGTGGATATTCGACGCATCGCGTTGTTCCGGAATAAATGCGGCGAGCGATGCGGCGAAACGTCAGTCACACGGCGTGACACGGGTTGACGAGGAGACGGTTTGTTTGTATGCGTTTCGGTAAACACGCACGTGGGTTTTGATAAAAAGTACGTCGAGAGTTTTGAAGAGGTGTGGTATGCGAGAAAAGGGGGCCACGGCAAAAGCACGGGAGCGGTGGATGACTAGAGCGTGGCGTGTCAGCCAGCCAGAGCCAAGCGATTTACGCAACGCGCCGTGATATATAACGTTGCAACACGAGCGAACAATCCGCGTAGAACAAGGCTGTTGTAAGGACCACGGATATTATCGGCCCGGACTGCGGTTCCCCCGCGGCCCGCTAATTCGTCGACGTGCGAATACCGATTTTTGACGCGCCGATCGCCCCGTAACTGTCGACTCGTCGGCGCATCGGTTTGCGTGCAAAACTGAGTTTTTGTTTGCGCACCGATTGCGCACCGACGAAATGGCGTTTTAATGCCTTCGCGGTGTAATGTTTAGGGGAAGGTAATGCACGGGGATATGATTGATCGCGGCAACGGTCGCGCTCCGGCGGAAACTAATCGAAAACAGCGTCGTGTTCAGGAGGCCGGCAAAAAGCCGAGGATGTCAAAATAAGACCGACAAAAAGGTGAGATTTATTTTCTGCCTTGTCGGTTTGTTTACTAATGTTTCGAAAAACGCGCGGTCGATAAATCTTCGTAGCCCGCGCGGTCGCCGATTCCGACGCGCGTCCAAATCGGCGCGCCGCCGGTGGTTCATCGCGTTTACGAGCGACGGCTTTTCGACAAAACCGCGCGTTGTTCTTCGCCGCGATCGCGGCAAGGCTTTTCAAATGACTCACGGTAATTCGCGCAACTGCGTCCGAGACCTCTTTTTATACATGTGCAACGATGCACGAACTCGTTCCATTTCGATTCGAATGTATAATGCTTTGTTCTTCGCGTTATTAGCGGATTTGTTTGCTTCGATTCCAACCACGAACGAGTCGGCGATTTTTTTGCGAGCTTTTTTGCCCGCGTTATATCAGTTTGCAATTGCGCGAACCATCTCGGCCAATTTTCGCGCCGATAAGTATTGATGGACGGAACGTTTTTCTGGCGGAATTAGAAAACCATTGAACCTTTCGACGGCGCGATTTTATTGGACGGGCGTGATGCTTTGTTCGATGCCAATACTGATACGCTTAAAATACATTTTCAAAACGACGCCTCCTTTTCTGGTCGCTTTTTCCGTCCCGTTTTTCCGCCGATCAATTAGTCGCGCTAAATTAGACCTTCGTCCGTTCATAAACGATTAGTTTATCTCGAACCAATTGCGACCGTCAAATAGCTTCGCGCGGACCAAGCCGGCTAAAAAATCGGTACCGAAATATCCCCGAACGTCTGGCAGTATGACAAACGAAATCTTCACTCTAATCCCCTTCCATTCACCATATAACCTTAAGGCATATACGATTCCCTACGACAAGACCAAACGCTTTCCCGAACCTTGTCAAATGACCCGATCGGCGGCCCTTCGCGTATCGCTATTCCGTTCGCTCAAGCTTGAACTTCCACCATCCATCGGTGGCTTCAAAAAGATTAACTTTTCCCCCGCACGGTTACTATAAGAAAGCCCCGCCGAGCGCACGAAACCGACCCGTTTTTTAGACCCTTGAATTTCATCGCGCGGTGCCATTTCTGCGGCAACCCGCGCGCACGCGACGCCGGCCGGGTGACTCGAGCGTGCCGTCGTCGGGCGTTATCTGGGCGCGCGGCTTCCGGCGGTTTGGGCGCGGGAACTCGCGCCGCCCGGCCGATTAGCCGCGCACTCAATAACCCAAACGATAGCGGCTTAAGCGGGTCGCAGCCTAGATTCCGCGGCGCGTACACGCGTCGTGCACACAGCGATGCCGCGCGCCTCCTACGTAGCGCCTCCTCCGCCGCCGCGTCGTCCTCCACGCATCAGATTTTCACTTTCGTCGATCGGAGCATGTCGACACTTTCGCGTTTCAACGGAACAACCTACTTCGAGGCCCGCGCGTTGCGTCGCGTCTTTCGAAATGCCGGGGCTTGTCGAAACAGGTGTGATCGTAACAGGAAACGACGCGTCGAAAAGAGACGTTGATTGCCACGGCGCCGAATCGGCCGATCCGGTTTCGATTCGTCTTTCGTCGCGGGTCGGCCGATTTATTATCGGCGGATTTTTCGAGATTGCGTCACCCGCGTCAGGTGTAAAACCGCCATCCATCATTCGGACGGCGCATTGTCTATCGCGACGTAAATCATTTTTAACGCTTTAACGTATTTCGTAAATACGTCCCCCCGAGACGATCCTGAGCGTGGAATCGTGAACGCGATTGATACTTTTCTTTTCAGCTCCATAAATCGTTCGGGAACCGAACTTCCGACGACGCGTTGTTACGCGATCGAATGTGTTTTATACGCCCGGGAACCTGTTCTCTCTAACGCGCCTGCGCGCGCGTAAAATAACGTAATGAATAATGCATTTCTAACTAGATTACAAAACGCGCGTTCGACGCGCGAGCGTGATTTATTTGAACAAATCGTTTTTGACGCTGTTATTAAGTAATAATAAGCAATCGTCCTTCGGTCGGTCGCGGCGAGCGTTTCGTCACGGGAGCCTCGCGTTTCGCGTGTAACTCGCGCCGACGAGTATCAGGTTGTCAGATTCGGAGTACTCGATTGCACTTTTTGTTCGCCGAACGCGGTGTTTACAACTTGGGAGACTAACCAAATGCCGATTAGATACGTTAGGCACGTGCGAGGTCTCAGATCGCGCGCAAAAAGCCGACAGCCAGCACTTTTATCGTGCGATTTTAACGCACGCGCGGGGACGCGCGGTTGCCGATCTGATGGAGTCTCGGGAAATGGAACCGAAATCGATCAGGTCTTTTTGCCGGTTTTTCGGTGCGGAACTATTAAAAGTCTAGTACCGGGTGCGATCGCGCATCCGGCGGTTCACGTTATTAATAGAAACGGTATAGTTAGTTAATTATATGACATAAAGCGGGATTCTACCGCGCGACCGAATGACACAACCAGATTACCTAAACGGATTGTGTCATCGAGTGTCGGGCGTCCCGGCCGAGACGCGAAAACAGGTCGCGAATTACTCGGTGGACCCTCGGGGTGGCTGAAAATACACGGTTATAAATATGTATTTATATACACATATATATGTATATAAATATGTATTATCATTACATATTAATTAATCACGACCGCGTCCGTGCGACGACAATAGTCGCGCGCATAAAAAAGTATCGATTAAATGTATTTGTAATGGCAATGAGAACGAGCGCATTTGAAAAGCGAATGTCGCGCATGAAGGTCGTCTTCGCAATACCGCGTGAGTGGTTTTCTCGACGCGCAGGCAAGCGATATCGATGACGTCTCCGGTATGACGCGAAGTATCGACGTGTAAACGGAAGTCCAGAGTGTAAACGCACGTAAATCACGGCGCGCGCGACAATGCCGGTTCCGCGCGCCGCGCGCGCTAGTCCCGACGAGACGGCGAGGAACGGAAAGAAAGAGCGCGGCCGGCGGGACGGGGGGGGGGGGAGCGACGGAGGCCGAGCGACGGCGCGTCCGCGCGAGCGACGGAGACGCGCGCGGAAAAGGGGAAGCCACGGCGGCGATCGCGAACCGCCGCGGCTGAACGAGCTCTCCGCGGCGTCAACCAGTGACGTCACTCTCTGCCGCTTCGCTCGACACAGTGACACCGTTCGGCGCCGATTGTGCTGCCTCCGCGCACCGACGCACCGGCGCACGCCGCTCCGGCGTTCCACTGCCGGCCGGCCGGCGTTGCGTTCTAGATTTTGCAAAAATATATATGCGCTGGGGTTATTATTGGCAGATTATTCGACCGATTATTCGGGCTGAGCGGAGCGCCGACGTGGACAAAAAGTGGCGTTGCGCAACCCCGAAACGATAGGTGGCGTTTTTTTGCACGCGCGCACGAAAATAACAACGCGAAACGCGAGCGCCCGCAAATTGACGGATTTAATCGATCGTGAATTATAAACGAGCTGCGCGCTTGGACGTAAGCCAGCATGGCCGAATTACCGATCCGCCGTTTAGCCAATGATTCTATTGACTTTCGTCCGTGGCCGCGGATTACGCTGCCGGAATGTTTCCGCGCAGTTTTACGCGAGACGCGTGATAGCGTTCGTTTCGCGTTCAACGACTGCTTTAACTTAAGTTTAAGCTTAATGGCTGGTCTTTAGGAATTCGAAAAAATAAATAAACTCCCGCGGGTTTTTAAAAACCGGCGTTGATTTTCCAAAAATCACTCTTGTCATCGGAAAACCGCGACCTTTAATACCGATTTTTCACCCGCACTTTAAGAATTATATATCAAATATAATTCGAACGATCGCGGCCGCGTAATCCGGTACGCGCGCCATTGACAAATGTTTAACCAGAATGCAGTTTGATTTCGCGTGGCAATCCTGGAACCAGCAAGAGTTTATTTCACTCCTCTGTATCGACGCATCGAAATTGGAACACGCGTGTTCGCGAGACGTCGTTCCTGCGTCGGTTTATATGTTAATGCGAACTGGAATTGGGACAACCGCTTTATTACGTATACATTGTTCTGCAATTCATATATATTACAAACCGCGCTATTCGTATATTTCATAAGTCGTTACTCGTCGTAGGACGACAAATTATTCACCGTCTTCCTCCCCCCGACCCTATGTCTCGCTCTCTCTCTTTCTCTCTCTCTCCGTCTGTCCCGCGTCGCCCTCCGACCACTCTCAATTAAGACTTGTTTGCATCCTTGCGTTATCCAGTTGAGTTTGCACGCCATTATCGGCGACGCCTAGCGATCCGCATTCGAGTCTGTCGCGTTTAATTTGCGCACTCGCTCTTATTTCGACGTTACTATGCCGCGACGAAATCGAATGACGCGACGCTTTCGACGCCAAATAATCGCTCTCTGACTGCGCGCGTCAATCCGATCAGCCGAGGCATTAGTGACATTCTGCTGATCGGCGAAAATTGCATTACCGTTCGCGCGGCTCAAACTAAACGCGAAAACCGTGCGCGCCACGGTCCCGGCCGGCTTCCGTTCGTCGGCAACAAACGCATCGGTCACGCATAATGAGCTTTATTCGCCCGCGTTTATCCTACGTATCGCGCCTTTAATCGTTATAACTGTATCGCTCGGCACCGCCACGGTTAAATAAATCAGCGCGGAATTACCTTTTTATGCACCGCCGATCGTTCGCAAACTCCGAGCGCTGCGCTTCGGAGCCATTATAACCGGGTTCCGCGCGGTTCGTGGAGTACCTTTAAACGCCAGTCGAAAGCGATGTGCAAATTAACCCGAAGTTATAGCGCCGTGTAAGATCCGCGTACCGGAGATTAAGGACGACGGCGAGGATTCGGCGCGGATCATTAAATTCGAAGCCGAATTGCTCGGCGCGGTCGTACCGCTCGATTCTAATATTCCGCTTCTGAAATGTACTATACATATACTTACTAATACATGTATATATATATATACATATATAAACCATATATAGAACCGCGCTTTGCCGCAGTTCGTTCAAGGCTTTCAATCCGCAAAGCGCATTAATCGGTTTCCCGAGCGCACGCGGAAACCGGCATGGCTGCCTATGACAAATCGCGGGAAACCGGCACGCACGAACGTCACCTCGGGCAGGACAAAGCGCATGCATTATCGATGACACGGCGGTCAGGTAATGCGAGGTCCGCGCCGGAGTATTAATATCGAATCGACCGCGAAAACAATGCCGGCCGATCCGCCCGCAAAAACCGTCCGCGGGATGCCCTCGGGGGGTCCGATTCCGAGCCCGAATCGACCCGAATCGTTTCGCGTCTCGCAATAACGAAAACAATATTTCAATTAAGTCGTCGACGTTGCCTGATTATTCCCAACACCCTGTCCGCGACGATATGCATCTCGTTTTAATTAAACGATAAAGACCGACGACGTCGTTCGAGCGAAATCGGTTGGCTCCGCGCGGCGCCCGATGGTCCGCGATGTTCCAGCGCAATAAGCAATTCAGTCGAACGCGTACCTCAATGCCGATTTTTCGCCGAACGCGAGCACCGAATTGCCGCGGGTTGTTATAGATATACCCGTCGTTATATATCCGCCGATGCGTATCGAGCGACGCGGCTGCGAGCATTCCTTCGGGATTTGTTAATTATGGCCTTTTTTCGAGACGCGTCAGGTTTGCGCTCGGGATTGTGACGGGGAATGCGTTACTGAATTGTACTCGTTTGCGGAATAATAACGTCGATGGCAATCCAATAGTTGGATTCGCAACCGCGTCATTATGGCGATCCCTATCAAGGTTTCGCGGCGTTGACGAAATTCAGGATACGCTGTATTAACTGCGTAATAATTGTCGAAGTAATGAAGCGATCGTTGATTACGGGAACGGGACGAGTTTCGTTTTCTGACACGCGTATTGTCGTTGCTTGTTAAAATAAGAATATTGAGCTGAATTCCCTCTTTTTTGAAGCTATTGAAAAACGAAGTTTGTACTCGCGTATTACTTTGTTCCTTCGATCGAAATTGAAACCGATCTCTGATTTCATAAAGGAATCGTTGCAACGTCGGTTTTTTTTTCTTTACATTGTTTACCTCTGAAACACGTCTGATGACGTATTAAAAAGCAATTCACCTTTTACCACTTTTAGAACGTTCCAAATGATACAAATTAAAATCCCCTTCCATTAAAGGAAAACCAAACCGAACAATGGACCAAGCCGACTCTGTTTGCGGTACAAAATCGTATTCCTTTGCTCCGCGCGTAGGCCGCGCTCCATTTTCTTAAAGCAATCCTCATAAGCTGAAACAAATCGCGCGAAGACGCGAGAAACGCGCTTGTTCGCGAATTCGCGATTCCGTTTGTTCCGAGCAGTTTCGCAAAACCCTTCGAACACCGCGACGATTTCGATATCGATCTCGAATTCGCGCGCCGCCACGTAAAACCGAACCCGAGACGGGGTGGTCCTCCGCGGCTTTGCGTAATGACAAATGCCCGCGATCGATGCCGCGCGCTCGTGTGCATTCACCCGCGAGTGTCGCGTGCCGACGAGTCGTAAAGATGCCGCCGTCTATTTTTACGAGTATGGTCGACACCCTCGCTGATAGCGCCGTCGCTCAAATGTATCGAAGACATGCATCTGTTTGCTCAAATCATGTCGAATAACGCTGGCCGCGGAATCGACAAAAAAATGAGGCTCGTAAATGAGGCGCCGACGTCGCCCCAGACGCTCGTTGTTTTCGCGAGCGAGACCGAATTTCGCGGTTCAAGACATAATGGAAGGAGGAGGGAGGGGCGCGGTTGTTACAATTTTTCGCGCGATTCGGCTTATCGGTCTTTGTTCTTCGCGTTTCGTATCGTTTCCTTCGGGTCGCGTAATTGTCGTCGTAAATAATTGTACACTTCCTGAGCAGTCGACCGGTCGATTGGAATTCAAAATTGGTCCGCGGGATTGCATGAATATTGATGATCTCGCGGAGACGTGACGATTCGATCGAACTGATTAATGTCATTGTTGGTTCATAAATATCGCGTTATGATTGCGCGCTGTTATAAAATCGAATGACATTAATCTAATGATTTGAATAACATGGCTCGATCGCCGACTGCGAAGGAAACAATAGATAAGGCCAGACTAGATAAATAAATAATGTTTATTTATTCTATTTAAATCAACTGAATATGCCCGTGAAAATAAATACCACCCAGAATGTAGCTTAATCATGCTTGCATACTTTTATGAGAGATGGAACGAGAGAGGGGAGGTTATTTATTTATTTAAAACAAAACGTTGTATACGAGGTTGTGCAAGGTTGTATCGGGAATAATACGCGCGTCGTTTATCTCTAGACAAGGATGAGAGCGTTTTTTGATTCGAATTCATTTTAATCGGACGAGAATGAAGTTGGTTGCGGTTGAGGCCATATTTCATGATAATTTCGTATCATTTATATATTATACGTATTACGTTATTTTAGATATTGTTATTTTCAATAGAAAGTAACGGCGCTTTAATGTAGCAAGCTAAACTGGTAATTACAGAAAAAAGAATGTAAATCGTCCGTTTATAAATCTCGAGAAAAACTGTAAAATATCGTATCAAACAGTAAAACCGCGGACGCGCAAATCTCACCTCGCATCCGATACATATTCCGCGTAGCTTTTCGTTTTGCGTTGTTATTACATTTCTTTTTTATCTTTTACCTCTTTTTTTTTCAAATCCGTTGTCGACGCTTTTTAACATTGCATATATATTCAGTCGTTCGAGTAATAAAGATAAGTAGACGACTTTCAAATTAAACGCGTTTTATTAAACCTTATACGCGCGCGGCCGCGATTTCAATGAATCGACCGCAATTCGCGCAGAACAAAACGCAAAAATAATCGCGTGCAAATTTGTTACCATTTGCGCGAATCGTACACACAAAGCGTGAAATTAACGCGCCAGAAAAATGGAAAAAAACATCTTCCGCGAGACAAATTTCTTGACAAAATTCCAGTCGTCGCGTTCGTGATGACAGCCGCGATTTCCCGATAATTTCACGACTCTCGGATCCGGCGAACAATTAAACCGCGCGATCACCGAAACGCAAGAATAAATTGCGGACCGCGTGTCGGGACCAACGTGCCGCATTCACGTGATCGAAGTCGATTCGTCAAATCTCGGATGAAATCGTCGAAAGCGCGCATCTAAATACCAAATTCAATTCCGCAGCGTCAATAAGAAAAATAAACAACGTTAATTAATGACTGAAAATGTAAGATTAATGAACACGATTGAATATAAAATGATGCAGATCGAGGCACGGAGCATACGATGCGAAGTCAAAGTAACGGAGAAGAAGGCATAAGAAGAGGTCGAAGAAGAAGGGCCGGGGGAGGGGGGGGGGAGAGAGTGAAGAAAGAGTCGAGCGAGAGAGTCGGGACGAGGAATAGGCACGGAGACGGTAGAGAGAAAGAGAGAGACGGAGATAGGTCGAGGGATAACGCGGGAGCGAGACGGATGAATCGAGCGAGAGGGAGAGCGCGATCTCGGCGACGACGAGCGATTGGGGAAGGGGGGGGGAGGGGGTGCAGGGGGCAGGGTTAAGTCGGTTGGCAATGCTAGTTCGCTTATATTGTGTATTGTGTATCTAACGAGGGCACGCGAGCGAGCAGCAGGATTGTATCTAGCGTATATATATATATATATATATCTAGTTGTGTGTGTGGGTATATAAGCGCGGTCGTGTGCATGTATCGCGCGTGTGTGCATCTGGTCGCGCGACTCTCTCAAGGATTTCTTTGTTCCTCGGTTTTCCTCTGCTCGCTTTCCGTCGTGCTCCGCGACAGAGAGCGCGCGACCCGCGAACAAAGACGCCGCGAGATCGCGCGCTTACGGCAGGGGGGAGGCTGCGTAATCGGCGTTTCCACGTGCGGCCTGCACCTGAACATGAGTAATGAAACGCGTCCACTGGCTGAAACTAGGAATCGACCAGCTGTCGTGAAATTAGCCCGGCCGAACAACGACATTCTGCGCGATCGGACTTTCACTCGCGGGAGTAATTGCGAAGCCGCCGTTTATCGGATCGCAATAATATTGCCGTTGAAGTAATAGCGTTCAAGGGGCCGCCCCGCGAGATAAACGTTATATCAGTATTATATTTCTGTTTACTCTACTGTCGATCTGATTTTTGTACGGAGTCAAGGTCGCGCCGGCGATAAGGAGCGAGCGTTGGGTTGCGGGATAGGTTCGGATAGGTTGGAGGAACGCGCGGATTGGTTATGGGCGGGTGGAACCGCGTATAAAACGCGGAGCTTTTTTAATAATAATGTAAGAGAATAAAAGATTTTGAGCATCGATTGGACCGAATTGATTTTTATGGAATTTAATGCGAGACCGTTTCGGTCAGGGAAGTTCGTTTGCGGATAAGATGCGTGTATATATTTATGGCAAATGCATTCCACGATTTGCGACCCGCGGGATTAATGAAAGTATGGACCTCGATTCTTGGAGTTTTATTTATAAATGCGGCGTAAAAATAAATATTTTTTGCGATGAGCCGTCGCTGCACAATAAACGCGCTTCTTCAAGAGGTCTTTGTTTGATTTCTATAATTGTGCCAAACGACAATATAGGCGCTCGGTTTGCGTTTCTCATTAAATTTCGGAAAATTCGTTTTGCCCGTAACGTTGGCAAAAGTAACCAACCGCGGATTTGTCGGTCGCGAGCGCGGCGAAAAACAATCGGGAATATCACATTTTCCGCGTTCCCGAGTTCGCGACGCTGAATTAATAAGGGCGCGCCCGAGGAAATACGTTTTCATCGATTTCGCGATGCCTCCGGTCGAACGAAATGTTGCTCCGCGCGCTTAACGAGATAATTTTCTTTTTTCATTGCGAGAAAATCGTTGTTTCTTTTGTTCTCGGCTCTAAACAAATTACACTTAATTGCTGTTTAGATGTAGTTCAAGGTTGAAGATAATACGAAAAGACGGAGAGGGAAAATGCATTTGCCCGAGCGAGCATTCGCTAATCTAAAATCTCGGGTAAATTGCGAGTTATGAATAAATGAGAAAAAAAAACAAGAAAAAAAAACAGAAGGAGAAAAAAAAAAAAGACGTAATCCGTCGCGATTAGCGAGATCTTTTTTCCTGCGATCGCGGAACTGAATTACAAACACAAAACGAGGCTTTAAAACGAGCGTATCTAAATCGTGATTTCGCAGCGACTCGCTTGCCGCTTCGATTCCTTTGTTTACGTAGCGAATTACAAAGGCGACGGTGCTGCCGACGTGCCGGGTAATCGCATTGAACGTGGTTGACAGTAAAAAGCTGTGCCAAGTACAACCAACAAGCACGCGCACTCTCGTCGATAAAACGCCGCCTAGAGAAACTTGATCCGCGATGCCCGTAAGGCTCTAAGCCGATTTAATTGTTGGGAAAAGAAGAAAAAAGAAAAAACGCCGAGTTCGCGACGACGCGACGATCGGCGGATCTATTTTTTCGATCGGCACGCCCGGTCACCGCGCCCGTGGCGAACCGGAGCGTTGACTTTTTCGATCCAAAGTTCGAACGTATCATTCGCTCGTGATTCGTTCTTTCGCAATTTCGGCGGGTATTATGCTTCGAATGTACTAAAGACGCCATTTGTGTCGAAACTTGAGACAAATCCATCAATCGTTTTGGTTGCAACGCCATACTTATGTACATACATAATATATACATATACATATTATATACATAAATACACACACACACACGTAAACCGGCGAACGCTCGAAGAAAAGAAAGGTTAGGCAGCCGCGCCGCGCTGATTTCACTTCCACGCTGGATAGAAAGTACAAAGGAAAATGAATTGTTCTAATCTTATCTTATTTCATCTGGTAATAAAACACCTCGTTGCGCATGGCCGTTATAATTGCAATTTGTCCCTCGGAACGCAATCGCAATTCTGGCTCGAGGTTGGTTCGAAACGCGCGCGCGTTTAACGTCGCCTCCGTCGGGCGTCTTGCAATCAACAAGTGAAAATGAACGTTGAAAATCAGGCATCGCTCATTGTTCGGCGCTAATGCTGTTAGCTCGAGGGACAATCGCGGTCGCGACCGATTCGCGAATCATCCGAATAAATTGCGCTCAAACGAAACTCTCGGTCGGCTGACGCGAACAGCTCGTCGCGTTGCGGTCGAGATACATTCATACACACGCTCATACATATATATATATATATATATATATATACATATACATATTTACGCATATCAATGCCCGATGTTTTCCAAAGCCGTCACTCCGCCGCGCGTTCCAAACAAGGACGCCGAATCGTCCGTCCTTGTCTTTAAACAATCGTTCGATCGACGACAAAAGTTAAACAGTTTCGTTCGGTCGTTCCTCCTTTGTTCGCTGCCCCGCCAATTCCCCGCACGAATCAAACGCAGAAGACGTAATTTGAGCGCGACAAACCGGGCTCTTCCCGCAGGTGCGTGTAATCTTCGATGAAAAGAATCCTGCCTACGCCCTCTTCCCCATTCGACGTCACCCCACCGTCTGCGTCTACTGTTCCCTCCGCGCTCCTAGACCAGACCCTGCGCGTTCAGGAATCACCGTCAGTCTGCACGGATCGAGTTTCGTCAAGACGAAGATTCACGAAAAAGGCAACAGGAAAAATAAGGCTAGCCGAATTCCACCCTTTTTTTTAACTACCTACAACCCTCAGGGTTATCGATCCTTCGGTCAAATACCTCCGCGCCCTTGAACAGTTAGTAGGCTCGCTCGGCGCTCGTTCGCTCGCTCGCCTACTCCTCGCATAGCTCCGACTAAATTCACCGCATAAGAATCGCCGGATTTTCTTGGCGCTTTTTTTGCGCGACGCAAAACGAAACGCGAGAGGGAAAACCAACCAACCGACCAACCGGGGCCCGTTCGGATTATTTCGGGACCCGAATTCAATTCAATTGCGACGCGCCATAATTAATTGCGTCTGCGTTCGGCATTCAACCGCCCGCGATACCTAACCGTCACTTTTTCGTTCGGGCTTCGTTACGCGCGAATTGCAATACTAATCGGGTGACCGCGGTTCACGACGTCGGATGCAAATTCGTCGCGTAAAAGCCGTCGAGGTTTAGAAACCGGATAACTTGCGTTTCGATTTCTTTTGTTTATGAAACCGCAAAACGATTGGTGAATTATCCATGGCGAATAATTGTTTATATATATATATATATATATATATATATATGTATAAATATGTACTTGAAGCGGATCGTGGCGGTGGAAAAACACGTGTGGATTGAAAGGAGTTAATCAATGCGAATGGAAAACCGTCTTTTCGTGACATTTGGAAAATAATAGCGCCGCGTCCTTGGGCGCTAAAATTCATCATTATTGTCTGCCCTTCAGCTATCCTTTTACTACACGGCTCCCTTGACATTATGTCTCTCTCTCTTCTTTTTTTCTCGCTTATTCTTGTTCCTTCGTTTCACGTTCCCCTTCTCATAGTCTTCAGGGATGCAATAAGTTCTGGCTACTTATTTACTTTCCATTTTCATCGCTATCCTAAATGGTTTCGCCTCCCGAAATACCATTTCGATTAGGTTTCGGGTAACGGCGCGCGCAATTTACAGTCCATCGGAAATGCATAGCACCGGTTCGAGCGAATTCGCGAACTTTCAAAAATTAAACGTTCGAGCCTCTCGAGCGCGTTTTATCTTAAATCTATCGGATCTCCCGACCAAACAAATTCTGACCGCGCAAAGTGGAGTGTTCGTTATCGTAAAATGCGCGCAACTCGTCTGGATATAAAATAAATACACTTATTTCCACGGCAGATTCCTGTACTGTTATTAAATATAAAACGACGATGCAAAATTTGATTAACAATCCTCTCGAATGTCATTGGGAAAGTTAACGACGAAATGAAACGTACATAAAGGCGCGCGGTATTTGAAATCAGAACCAACGTGCTTGGATATAATTTGAAACCGGTGACAAATAAAACAACAGCAATTGCGGATGAAAATCGTTTTAAGGTAAAAGGAGCGTAGTTCGAACGAGGAGTACGCTCCCGATTCAAATCAAATTAATTCGCGCGCAAAATCAAAGTAAGCTTACTCTCGCGCTCCGTCGCGCACCGACCGACGTTCGAATCAATTTGTTACGAGCGTCAAATCTGCCCCGAGACGGAACAGATCGTTCGAGCAGCGCTAAACTCGCGGTTAAAACATCTTTCCACGAGAGAACACATACATTCATCGGACGTCATTATAGGAAACGCGAATCCGGAACCGCGGGACTTTCCGAGAATCGCGGAAATTCAACAAAAGTACAATTAAAATGAACCGCGTCATTGATCCCAATGATAATGGGATAGACGACTATATATATATACATATATATATATATATATATATATATATCCATATATCGATCGAATATCGAACCACGCTTGTCCGTGCGGATTGATTTCGGGACGTTGACGCGGCGAGCGATATCGTTGTCGTGACGATCAGTTAAATGGATTTTAATTTACGACCGCGAAGGAATAACGCGATTCGAAAATAATAACGACTGTTCACGATCGTCCGATTAAAACGGGGCCGGAGCGTAGCCGCGCGCATAAAACACAGCGCCGGTGCATTAGCATTACGAAGGAAAATGACAGGGCACCGGAGCTTTCGTGAGCTTTGCCGGGCGAATGACCGAGCGTCATTATGCACATTGATACGTATATCATAATCCTCGCGTTTAACAAGTGCCTCGCGAGTGAGAAAGCCGCCCCCCCCCACCCACCCTTCGAGCCTCCAATCAAAATTGTGATCACTATTACTCATGACCGCGCGCGGTTCGCCAACATTGTACTTTGGTATACTCAGGTGCCGAGATAATCATCGCCCATGTATTATAATACCTGCGTGTTTGTGCACGCGGCTCACAACCTTATGTTTGTGTATAATGCGTTTGCTCGCCGGTAGCAATGCACTCTCCGCGCGCTTATCGGTTAAACTTATTCGCGCGATTATTTTCGTTATTCCTAATAGTGTCGTTATTCGAGCCAACGGCCGACGCAAACAATTCCGCTCGCCGGCTCTAATTATACGCGGGTTAAGGCCGTCGAATGACACTCGCCTTTATTCCGTATCGTTATTTCATGTTTGAACGTTCATTGTATTCCGCGACCCGATTTATGCCGGTTTCTATAATAATTAAGGTGAGACGCGTCGTCGATCGTGACAGCGATCGGATAGTTGATTCTTTCGTACGCGATTTTCGACGTCGGACCAAACACCGAATTCCGTTTCGATGCCGCGCGCGCTTCGGAAAAGCGTTTGTTTACCGAACGACTGTGTTTACGCGCGCATCACTGTAGATACGGTTTATTGTTCGGCCTCGAACTCGGCCGGTCGCGGGCGACTTTTTCGTGCGCATCACGATAATGACGGCGACTTTGATCGGCAGCTTTTAGCGGAACCAAAAGCGTTATCCGTGTAACAAAAACCGCGAGATAAGAGCCGCGGACGCGTCACCGTCAGATCGCGGTTTTTTATCGGCGCCGCGCGGAACGCCCGCCTCGAGTCAAAAAGCGGCGACCGGGCGCTCGAAGTGACGAATTCCCGCGCCAATATATCCGAAGCGACGCGCCGCGACTATTTATAATCGCGAATACTCCAATTTGTGTTCGCGCATTTTGCAACCTTTCGCCTCGCAATCTGTCGCAACGTTGACTTTTAATTTTAGACGCCTCCGAGTGGACGATGCCGCGTGCAGAAACGCCGCCCGCCAATCGCGATCGATCGCGCGGCCAAAGTCAAAAAAGCACGAACGGCGCGCTTTTCATCGACTTTCGGCGGCCGCGCGTCGCCGGTTGTTTCGCGGATTTGCAGATACCGACCAAAGTTGAGCGGTATATTTATGCACTCGGGCGTAAAAGTGCAGGGATTTGGGTCACACAATGCCGACAAAAATAATGATATCCGCGTGCGCTCGTTAGGGAATAATACTTCTCGGCGGAGAAAATAGTACGGCTTGGTGTGCGAATCGGTCTATTATTGGACGGTTCTGCGACGGAATTTTCGTGCCGAGGATCCGCGACGCGGAGTCTCTCGCGCGATTGTGCCAGCTCATTCCGAATCATACGTACAGACGCACACGAATGACGCTACCGGCGTGAATAATCGGACGCCGTCGACGCACGATACGGGTTTCTAAGGTCGGCGACCTTCGCCGCGCGACCATTGTCCACTCGTATATATATATTTTATCCTAAATACCAGCGCGCCAACAGAAGCCGTTTATGTACCGGCAATTTGCGTCGCGAGTAACGCGCGGTACCATTTTGCCGTTTCCCGTTCCTCTGCGTCGGGTTGCGATTTAGCGCGGCGGCGCAAACATTCCGCGTCGCCGATGCTGCGGGTGCCGTGTGTTCGAAACCGATGTTTACGATCCGATATATATATACACACATATATTATATATATTTATAATTAAATCCCCGGAATCAATAGCGTCGCTTATTATTATTATAATAACGAAGATCCGCGGATCCTGTGGCGGTTCCGGCGCGATCCGCAGTCGATTTCGGAACCGCGCTTTTCGGTCCGCCATTTGCCAAAGCGGAAAAGCCGCGCGTCGGCCGCGCATCAATGGGTCCATTTGCACGCCAATTTGTCAGCCGGCCAGTCTTTTATTTCGCGGTGTCTGAACCCAACGACTTCGATTTAATCAACGTCGCCGCGCGGCGCGTTGCGTTACGCAAACGCGCAAATCTCTCGCCCGCGGGTCTACGCACGCCGCGCGGTCGTTGGATTGCACGCAGAAGAAATTTGAAAGTCGCAGAGAAAGTGGCGGCAGTCGCGTGACCAGAGCCTGATCCGCGCAGTTTTTCCACTGATTTTTGCTCGTCTCCTCCCCCCGTCATCGGTCTCATCCGCGCGGTTCTTTCTTCGGTCTTTTTTTATTCTTTTTTGCTTTCGCGTCCGACCATTGTTGCGACGATCGAGCGCATATGTATATGTATATATATTCACGAGGCGCAATTGTAATGGACAGTGCACAGAAAACTTGTAATTATTATAGAATCTAGATGACAGCGACGATTGGCCGATGGTGTGATGGCTTGTTTATTACTATTGTTGTAATGATTATGCGTGCGCGCACAATGGCGACGGTCGATGCACACAAATGACTTTTTATTATTCCGCAATCGGATGGCAGCGCCGATTGCTTTATGGCGTGATGTTAACGTGCAATTAAAAAACTCGACCGTAATGCGATGCGTAACGAAACATATTGGAGCGCGATCATTGATTCCGCGCGGCGAGGGGACGCCGCGCTGCAATTTGCCCGACGTTGCACCGTGGTTATCTCGTCAGGGATACATCCGTGCGTCATTTTTGTGCACTTATTTTACCCCGACCACGGCGAACAAGACGGTTTTTAAACGCACGCGTACGAGCGCGACGTTGTATTTATATATTTTAACAGCAAACGGCAAAAGGATACTTTTCAAAATTGGATATAGAAATTGTCATAATTACCGCGAAATACAATTACATTTCACACCGCGGGAAGAAATTTACATTTCTTCTAAACGCACGCGTATATTCCTTTTAAACATTGTACACGGAAAGAAATAAACGTGCAAATTTTACCATACTATATTGTAATCGTGGAATAAAAGAAAAAAAATGTAAATAAATATGATAAATTATGGTTAAAACTTCAATAAATTTGATACAAATTACCATACAATCTGATAAAAATAATAATATTTTCAGGTATTTATTTACATTTTTTTTCCTTTATCCGATGTTCACAATATTGTCTGGTAAAGTTTGTAGGATTATTTCTTTCGGTATAATAAACGGTTTTTACGTTAAATTGACATTTTTTATTCGGCGATACGCTATTTGACTATTTACGCATTGTAACAACGTTTTTCGACGTATAATTTTCTTAATGGCGCAATGTATTTTTCATAGGAAAATACTGGAAAAACGGCTCGTATTATTGATACGCATTTTGCAACGCGTTATTACTCAAACAAGTATCGCGCGAACGTTTAGCGCTTCAATCGTGCCATATTCCGATCGCATAATTTTCGTAACCGCGGCGGAATATTTACGCGCTTATTTTAATAAGAATTAAAATCGCGGCGCCTTCGGTGCCGGGGACCATTCGTCTTTGTCTTGATTTTAAATTGTAATTTTGCGGAAACAAACGAGTTTTATCCGCAGCATGCTCGGCGTCCCATGCGTATTTTATTTTTCTTAATTATATTGACCGAGAGCATGAATCAGCGTCCCGCAAGCCCGAGACAACTCCCGAGTATAGTTGAATTATGTATGCTTATGAATCCTGACAGAGACACATTCATGTTCTATCTTTTCAAAAGCCATGTGTCTTATCTGGTAAATAGTCAACGCCGCGTTAAGTGTCACGACGGCGGAGCTGGTTTAGACACCCGCGGTATAAATCAACGATTTGTTAGCGGCGCGCCGCACTTTTTTCGTCCGATCCGTTCGGATTTTTCCGGTCAAGTCGCGTTTTCCCGGCTTCTCCGTTTGAACGTGTACAAACGCACGGACGGATATATAATTGTATTGACGCGCGCATTGTGATTAACGCGCGATAAGTCGGTTTCGAAGCGTAAAATAACGCGCGAACTCGAATAGATTACGTGAAACGTTTAATTTATTTACCCCGCGCGCGTGTATACTTAATGCAAGTAAATTGTCTCAACTGTAACGCACTTAACCGCCGGGCGTCATCGTTCCCAGAACGACGTCGCGGTCCCAAGCGAGCCTATAGCTTCGGTGTCTATAGCTCGCGCCCGTTCCCAACGATGGACTCGATGATCGGTCGGATTCAACAACTACCGGCGATAACAATCAGGAACAACAATAAGCAATCGTTGTGCGATATACGCGAAGGTATATATACACCGCGTCGGTCTCTAGAATCCTACTCCGTCTTTCCGCGCCCTTGTTTGACGCGAAGTCAGCCGCCAATCAAATATTTATCGCGCGCGCACGCGGCCGACAAACGTTGTCACCGATTTGCCTACGCGGCTTTCGTTGCGCGCGATCTAAGTGCGCCGCGAAATCCCCCTCGACCTTCGAAATGTCAAACGACGACTTTTGGCGTTTTTTGCGCCGAGTTGGCGCACGCCTTGACTCGAGCGTCACATTCAGCAAACTTCAAAGCAGAAACCCTGCTTCCTCTTCCGATGCACTTTCGGTTTTGCTCGGGCCCGGAGCCATCGTAATTGCCGGCATTATCGAATTACACGCTAAACGCCGTGTGCGAAGTCGTGAAATCGGTGAAACGTTATCGTAACTCGGCGTAGGAAGGGGGGGGCTCGAAAAAGTCGAGCACCGTGACATCGTCGTGGAGCGCCCCCGTACCCGCGGGCCGCAGCTTTTCTCGCAGCGTGGCGCTTTTGTTGCGCGCCGAGAGAGGCTCGTTTAAACGCGCGCCGGTGTAGCGTCGCGAGTCACGCGAAATGAAACGGCTGCGTCCAATTCGGACGGTACGTTTGTTGATCGCAAAAATTAACGAACCGGATGTTGAGTCGTGAACGTCTTTTGGAGGGATAATTTCC
This sequence comes from Psilanteris sp. ZL-2020, assembly GCA_022817085.1. NCBI lineage: Eukaryota > Metazoa > Arthropoda > Insecta > Hymenoptera > Scelionidae > Psilanteris > Psilanteris sp. ZL-2020. Next base: position 37,266 of record JABFQC010000108.1, read on the forward strand.
CGTGTCGAAATGAAGACCCTGATTTGAACCTCGAAATTTCTAAAATTTCACATTTAGGTTCTAAGGGAATCAAAACAGGGTCTAATCTATATTTTAACACTCTTTTGATACTGTAAGACCCTATTTTGTTTGATTTGTTAAATTGATTTATATTTTTTAATTTATTACTTAGTCTACATCTTTAATATTAGCATTTTGTTATATTTTATGAATATATATAATATTTTGTTTACATACCCAAGTAGAAATATTATATACAAATTCTCTACACGGGGAAAAATAATGATATAAATGCAACCCAAAATGACTACACGGTGTTAGTTCAACACATAAACATTGTAAAATTAAAACGACCGATTTGTTTGAATCCAAACAATCGAATTCTGAGGAAAAATAGCCGCTGTGTTTATAAACACGGTATGCCTAAAACCGTATACATTCAACACACCTCGTAGTAGATCCA